>APFE031240124.1:107410-140394 GCA_000404065.3 Pinus taeda | reverse complement strand
GTTCTCCACTGAAAACTGCTCATAAATGGTCAAAACTGGACCATACTGAAAGCTCAATGCAGAGGGTGCGATGCATATAACCTTCCCAATGTACAGGGTGTGATGCATACTGTTTTGCTCCTCTGTAGGGTGCGATGGTTGGGAATGGACAAATGGCAAGGACAAAAATGCAAGGTGGAAGATCATGGAATCTTCCAGAAGCTTCCCCTCTAACACTTGCCACTCCATTTTCGACCAGGGATGAGTAAGAGATCATCATTATCCAAGTGTAAGAAGGAACTATTAGAGAGAAGACACTAATCAAGATCCCAAAAGATGACTCACCTCTCTGTAATCATATATATATGGATCCCTCATCACAGAGATCCGGAGGCTGGAATTTTGTATCTTATAGAGAAGTGTTGTTGGTATTCTGGTGTACATTCACAGTGTTGGGTGATATAGCTTTGCTTGAGGTGAAGAAGGGCTTCTTAGCTGGAGGATGATGCTGGGTCAGAGCACATTGTTGTAATCTTCTTGCTACTTTTCATCTGAATAAAGCTATTCTTGTTTCCTTCCATATTCTTGTGTACTTGTTTATATATGCATGTATATGGTTAATGCACATCTGATCCTGCATTATTTACGAATTTAGATCCTTGTTTCTTGCATAGCAGTATGTTGTTGTGATTCCACAGGTCCTTTTGAAGCTGGGTAGACAAAGAAGAAGTGGCAAAACTCTATCAAGAAGGAGAGGAAATCGAGCGCAAGACTCAGGTTGGTCCTCTTGGTTCTCCTCTCATCTATTTTCGTAAAAGGAATCAATAGTAGACTTTGATTGTTTGTTTCTAAGATAGCCCCCCATCTTAGTGGGAATAGTAGCATCCGAGTGGACACTATTCCTGTATAACACATCCTCATATATTCCAATGAAGGAGACTATAGATTTACCAATATTAATGTTCATGCCAATGGAAGAACAATAAAGATCTATTATTTTATTTAGTTTTTTTTCATCCCTTCTGGACCCATCACAGAAAATTAAAATGTCATATACAAAAAGAAAACGAGCTGTAAACATACTCCTACTGTTTAGAATGCCCCTGAATAAATTTGTTTGTTTAGCCTCTACTAAATCCCTAGTGAAAGCGACTATCAAAAGAAGAGCTTACTGTCAAAATGCAAGGTAAACATCTTGGTTTGATTGATAGTATCAAGGCTCAAAAAATAGACTGGTCATCTCCATAAGGAAAGATACAATAATAATCAACTAATTCCCATGATTCAAATGAGAAGTGTCTACTTTAAAACCTCCATTGAGGCAATTATATGAGCAAAATAAATAGAAACGAATTCCCCTACTCCATAAAAGACATCAATTTATCATATCTACAGGAGCACTTATAATTCAATAGGAATTATTCTTTATGTGTGTTTATCTACAAACATTATCACCATGTCGTCAAGATCTCCAGATAAAAAGAAGGTTAGTCCACTCGATAAAGAAAACAACAATAGCACAATACTTGATTAGTTATAAGATTTGACTGGCATCCATTGACTATTGCATAGTCTCGGTCAACTTCTTGGTTGGACACATAGTCAATTCAAATGCTATTAAACTATTGTTGACACCTCTCAATCGACCATCAACTCATTTCACACTTGTGTTGTATGACTCACACATCCTTTGATAAGGATCATAGGTTATCCTACATGTACAATGGAAATGATGACTCTTAACATGTTAGACAACATCATGCACAATCCACATACACCAAGAAAGAACCATTGACATGGTATTCTATCTTCATGTTATCCTTCTTCTAGGAAATAGCTAGCAATAAGTGGTTTGGTCTTCCTTATCAGTTATGTTATTATCTTGTAACTAAAACATAGTGGGTTGGACACCCAAGTGTTCCCCAACAATTCATATATGCATGCAAGCTCAAGTACAATGTGGTTGACATAATTTCTCTCACTCCAACCTTTCTCTTTCTCATTATGATTTTGTTGACTCAACACACCTCCATTTGGGTTATTGCTTACACACTAAGAAGACCAGAATTATAAAGTTATGGTTACCAATAATAGTTTGACAAGCACACTTAGTTAGTTGAATACGGAACTAAGGACATGAGTTATTTGATAGATTCTATTTTCATTCAAGACAATTCACTAACACAGACATTTGGAAATAGGACCATGAGTGAGAAGCTTGGCTTCTTTATTGAAGGTTGAAGACAAGACATTTGTTTGTTTTTGTAAGCAATAATTTCTACATTATATTAACAAAGTAAAATTTACACAATGTATAGACATAATATCCATATTTTCTTCATAATGAGGAAACCAGAGTGTGTGTCAAAAAATTATTTACCCATGGGAGGGGAAACTAGAGTCTATGTTTTCCAGAGAGTTTAACATGTGGAATATATTGCCATTCAATTCATAGTGGAGGGTTGAGCCTCACAATGCCATGAATGATGATTGTAAAGCAAGGATAGCTACAAACCGTAACGGTGTTGGGATATTCTTGGGCCCAAACATGCACACTTAGGCCTAACAAAAGAGGTGAGGTCACTATGATTTCCATTAAGCCAAAACAGGCCCGCTCTAATACTCATCAATCAAAATGAAAATTCAATTACCAACCTCCTTCTTGCCAAGTCATTGGTGGCTAGTGCATGTCACGTTAGAGCTTCGTTGTATCCATGTTGGTGCCTCCTTCTACCTGAGTGCTGCCTTGAGCATCCATAGTGTTGGAATCCTTAGGGACCTTTTCCAGGATGTAGCATCCATAAGGTTTGGGACAAGGCAGGAGGGAGGAGGATCTCTATGGGGAGGCAGAGGGGACAAGTTGGTGGGAGGGGAATGTGAGGGAGACATAGCAGAGAACAAGAGGTTGGGGGGTAGTTAATTTTGAGGTCTCTATAAATCTGTTTGAACGAGAAGGTGGAATGGTGGAGTTGTGCAGAAATCTCTGTTATCCAGTTAGTGGCTTTAGACTTGTCTTAATCCCTATATTTCAGCTAATGGGCCAGGAGATTGTAGAGAGACCAAAGGGACGTGCACCCCCTGTGGGTTTCCTCCTCTTCCATGGAAACCAAACGTCTTCTAATGTGCTTAGGGATGTTGCTATCAAACTGGGTTACAATGGAGGCATCATCCAAAGTGGTGGGGGGACGACCACATCCTCTTCCCCTACCTGGGTGGCGTCCCCTTCCTTTGTTGCTTCTCATAATGGAGTTGCAGGGGTTGGGATTCACGAGACTGTGGTTGAGCTATGCCCTATTCATTCATTCTCGATTTTATTAATGCTATATATCCCACTCTAGATATTCTTTGTTTGCAATAAGTAAACAGTTTCAATTTTCTACTACGGTAGAATGTAAAAAAAATATACGAAATAATGAAAAAACATAATAATATCGTGGGGTTGGAGTAGCTGACACTTACATAAACATTTCAGCATTAGATGCAAGGTCTCTATCCTCTTTCTCTACCCTTCCTTGAGCCCTCGATATGGCTTTCCCCGATGGCGTAGGCTTTTCCTCTTGCAACTTAGCAGTGGGTGGAGGCTCTTCCTCTTGCAGCTCTGAGATGGCCTGAGGCAAGTGAGGGGTGATGGCGGAGGCTCGGCTTCCTCTTGCAGCTCGAAGGTGGGCAGAGGTGGGCTCAGGCTAGGGCAAGGTCTCACACGATAGGTTAATAGGATGGCTTTGGCTTTGTTTTAATTTTTATGTTATAACATGGACGTGTTTCATTGTTTTATTATTATTATTATTATTAATTTCTTTTTTTCTTTTCTTTTTATTTTGTTTGTTTTTAATTTTTAAATTTCTTTTTATAGTTTTTTTAATTGAGGGGTTCTAAGAAAATTTTGTATTTTTGACATCATTGAAAGATTATGGAAAGCCCTTCTAGATGTTGGGACTCTTTCTAAGAATGAGCAGTGAGGTAATTAAGATAGGCCAAGATTAGATGAACAAGGTCATGAAAGATAAATGTCATGGTTTGTTTGATGGTGTCTCCAAAAATTTTGAGACCAAAGAGCATTAAAAAATAGGTGAAAATGCACCATGATTTGGTGGAAGTAATTTTATATTGATTTCATATGGTGAATCTAGATTTGGTTATACCTAGAGAATCCATCCATAAAAGAAAATACCTCATGTTCAGTGAAATTTTCAATAAATTAATCAATGAATGGTGTTAGGGAATTGTATTTGGGACAAGCTTGGTTCAAATCCTAAAAATCAATACAAATGTACATATTGCCTTGATTTCTGCTCACAATAATGATGTTGGAGATCGACGATTTTCATGTGCTGGGATAGATAAAATTATATTTATGAAACTTTTAAAACTCATCATTGATGGCCATTGTTCTGGAGGGTTGAAGAAGACTATGTTTTTACCAAAGAATGGATCGGTTTATGTATTGTTCGACAATGGATGGACCGAATCTAGGAATTTTAGTGTACAACTAGAAACTCTTAAAAGAGGGATTTTAGATTCAAGCACTTCCTCTATGGAACAAGAAGAATTATTTCCTTGATGTCTAGGGTTAATTCCCACTTTAATAGTGGGAGAAATACTAGTCATATTTCCCTCTTCAAAATTATATTATGTAGGGATCAAGTTCTTAAGACAATCAACATATCCATGGAGAATGAAGTCTTTTGTTTCAATTATACGAATTTCTTAGGATGAGGAAAGTTGAAACACATCCTATGGGAGGAAGAAGGATTGATGATGCATTAAATCCCATGGGTAATAAGGTGTCATTGTTACCTCTAGAATGTCCTCACCGAAGTGAAGGATGTGGGAAGAAGGGGTGATAGACTTCTTAGAGACATGAGTTGGCTTGATTGGCTTTTGGGTCCCATAAATATCACATGTGTGTGACACATTACTAGTTACTAATGTGCCTATAGATTTTGAGGGAATGACAACAAAGGAGACTTTATCTAAGTGGCACTAGAGCCTTATCCAAGTTCGATGGAGGGTAGACGTTGATACCCGAGGGGAAGGAGTGGTTAATATGGGAAATAAGCCTAATAGATGTAGAAATGTAACAAATGTGTGCACAATCATGTGTATCATGGGCTCTGAGAGGATCCAATGGAATTTATTATTGAATATTATCTAGAGATTTGGACAAGGTAGGGCATGGAATATCTTTCCAAGGATGCATCAAGTCAACCAAGGTAAGAGTTTGGTCCCTCTCCTTAGCAAAAGATTGTTTGTTACACACAAAGGATGATCTTGACATAAATAAGGTGGTATATGGTATCACCTCAAATGACATTAACATACACACTTGAGTTGAACCTATATGCTAAAACAAAGATTTTTCACCTTGATATGTTCCAAGTAACGTAGAATATTCAAAGGTCTTAGACCCAATTTGAATGTATGACAAAAATATTGACTTACCCCTATGAGGCGAAGTATGTTGTCTAGGTTAGACATTGGTTAGAGTTCATAGTGCATTGTGGTTGATGGTAATGACCTTTCTATGGTGAGGAATCATCATCATATGAAATATTGATGAAGAGATGACTTCCATATCATACATATAGCTAAACCCAATGAGTATATTGTAGTATAAGGGTGCATCTATGACCTCAATATTTATTAAGACCACTCTTCTTGCTAGCTCTATGGGGATGTTTTGATAAATACTTGGGTTGAGATAGGTGGACATGATAATCTCAAAGTGTTAATGGTGGATTGGCTAAGCTCAAGGGAGACAAACTTCTTCCACACATATTTGGACATGCAAGTGAGGTATTTGGAAAGCTACCAATAAGGGAAGTCAAGGTTCTATATTATCCAAATTAAATGTAATGATTTGGGAAATTTAAGGGTTGACTTCCCCAAACTATTATAGTAATCATTCCTTTATGAAGGATGGGTCTATATAAACACCAACGTTGACATAGCTATAGAGGATGAGGCTACAACATCAAGGATTCTAGAGTTATGAGCTACCCTTGTTCATTTTATCCACTTGGTGAAAACTCGTTTTAGAAACTAATAATAATTCAAAACATATTATTAATTTATACACTTTTCCAAACCCTTCCATATTCATATATGAGTATTCAAACCCTCCCATAATGTCAATTATTGTATCCACTATAACCATGTCAAATTTCAATGCAGACAAGAACAAACTGAAAAAAATTCAATGTTGGCCCCTTTCACAAGTCACTCTGTGTGTGGTCAATTAACTAAACCATAATTTCAACTAATTGGTAAATGTTAAGTGGTGGATTGGTACTTTGAGGTAGGCCCACAACAAGAAACAATAATTTTGACACTAAGAGCATAGGAGAGACATATAATAAATTATGTGTGATTCATTGAGGCATCGTTCATTTTCATAAGGCGTCGTTCATTTTCATATAAATGAAGTTGATGATGATGATGATGACGATGATGTTGACGATGATGACGATGATGTTGATGAAAATGATGATGATGAGGATGATGATGATAATGTTAAAGATGATGTGGATGAAAAAAATGGCGATGATGACGATGATGATGATGATGTTGATGAAGATGCAAAGATGATGGTGATGATGACAATGCAGTTCATGGTGACGATGATGACAAATATGGTGATGAAGGGTAAGAAGTTTTCTCAGATAGAAGGGTAAGGAGTTTTATCAACCTTTGGATTATGAAGTACATTATAATCCCACAACTGGTAAATAGTAATAAATAATGTCATCTCCTTGACATTTATATATGTTATAATTTTGTCGTTTGATTGTCGAATTCTTTTTGTGAGTTGTATTTGATTCACCAAACTATCCTATATCATCAATGCATGCATCTACCATAACCATGTCAAATTTTAGTGCATACAAGAACAAACTGAAAAAATTTCAATGTTGGCCCCATTCTCAAGTCATGGGCAGTCATGGGCCCATCAATCAATTATAAACCAACTTTTAACACCCAAACATTAATTTAGACAATTTTCTAAAAATAATTATAAGACCTCCTTGTGGGAACTATGTTCATGGATAGTCATGGACCAAAATTACTTCTTTTTTGTGGATGCCCCTTGCCAAGTCAGGCCAACCTGCCAACTCGTCGCACGGACGCCCCTGCTGAGCAGGCACCATGGTTTTCCCAACACACAACGTCCCCATGGGTGTTAGGCACCCTGACATGCCCAACATGTGATGCCCCCATGGGCGTCATATGCCCTAGCGTGCCCAACACACAACATCCCCAAGGGCGCCCAGGCGCCCCACCCTGTGGGCGCACCCAGGGCACAGGCGTTTTCCCTATTGTACAAATCAGTGAACACAAATCATTAGCTCATCAATGATAAAAAAAATATCATCATTTTTTATTTTCATGCTACATGATCAGTCAATTATAAACCAAATTTTAACACCCAAACATTAGTTTAGTCAATTTTCTAGTGGTAACAGTATTCATTGGCAGTCATGGGCTGACATTACTTCTTTTGTGTAGGCACCCCTTTCCAAGTTGGGTTAACCCACCGACTTGTCACACGGGATCCCCTATTGAGTCGATGCCCTGGTGTGCCCAACATGCGACACCCCCATGGATGCCCATGCACCCTACCCTCATGCAAGTGCACCCAGGGCACGGGTGTTCACCCTGTTGTGAAAATTAGTAAACACAAATCATTAGGTCATCAATGACAACAAAATATTATAACTTTTTATTTCCATGCTGCATGATCAATCAATTATAAACCGACTTTTAACACCTAAACATTAATTTATTTAATTTTCTAAAAATCATTATGAGACGCCCTTGTGGGAACTCTGCTCATGGGAATTCATGGGCCGACATTACTTATTTTGTGTGAGCACAAATTTCCAAGTCAGACTAACCCACCAACTTCTTGTAGAAATTCTGCAAATTCTTTACAAATCTCGCTCTAAGACCATGTAGAAAATATGACTGTAGATTAACCCGATAATGCAATATAACCAAAGCAGAATATTATAACCTACTTCTACTATCAATTTGTGGAATCTTAAAGATCAAGTTGAACACATATAACCAGAAGAATAATCAATCACACAATACACATGAAAATACCTTGGGGAAAGCCTCAGCTAAAAACCCCACTATACGTATTATCATACAAGGTGGAAATACATAGTAATTATACAAAGCCTTAACTCTCACAGCTAGCGAGCTCTCAGTACAATCCTCACAGATGCTCACATGAAATTATGGCTTCTCTCAAGCCTTCCTCTCTGCCCTCCAAGCTCATGTTTCCTTGCATTGTTCCTAGTGGATGATTCTCACCTCACCAAGTGGAACACTGCTCTCACACACTAGCAGAACTACACAATCCTCAAGGAATTTATTCCTTTTTCATGCATGAGTTTTATTTATAGGAAAATACATGCAACTAATAGTACATTTTCCTTGTCTTTAATCTCAACTGGGTCTTTCTCAGAATAGACATGCATGAGTTTCTGATGAGGGAATCTGTAGTTAACTGGAGTACACTAGTTGAGTGCATGCATGCATCAACTAACTGATAACTCACCATTAGTTCCTCAAACGGTTTGGAACTAATTTAACTGGACTTAACTCAGTAAACTGAGTTAACTAATTACAACTCAAATAAAATTCACTCTTATCTCCTAAATTTTAGGGACAACACTTGCATGACTTCAGAAATACTTCTAACTTGAATTTCTCCAACTAATTAACTCAAAATGAAATAATCAATTATTTCCAAGTAGCTGTTAATACTAAATTCGAGTTTAATTCTCAATTTAATTCAAGGACAAATTAAATTGTAATATTCTTGTTGCCACATTTCAACACTCCCTCTCAACAAGAAAGGGATTACCTGCCACCCCGATCTTGTCTCTTTGGAACTCAATTTTACACTTTGACAATGCCTTTGTCAAAATGTCAGCATCTTGCTCCTCTGTTGAAATATACACTGCAGCAACATGACCCTCCACTATCGGTGAAAAGCCACGGGCAACAAATCTTGCCTTATGCTTCTCCACATTTCCATCAGTAGCTTGCTTTACCTTGTAAAGCCAACAAGAACTCACAAATGACTTGTTCTCCGGTCTTGGAACCTCATCCCAAACACTGTTACGAACTATGGAGTCATACTCCTCCACCATAGCATCAACCCAAATCGGCTATTGCACTGCTTCCTCAAAGGAAGATGGCTCGGTCTCAACACATTCCCCAGCAAGGGCCATGTATCCAGTGTAACTCTTAGGTGACCTCTTCTTTCTGCGCTAAGAATATGGTGGTCCCAAATTCTCTCTCGCATCCTTCAATAATATGTCAGCTTCTCTTGTGCGCTTCCGTCCATCTCTGGAAGACTCTGCTTGAGTGGATGTCTCCATTCCTAGAACCTCTGCATGCGGATGCACTGCATCAGTCTGAGGCTCATCCTCCCTAGGAACCAACAGTTCCTCCACAACCTGTAGTTGGAGCTCCCTCTCAAGGGACACTCGCATGGCCTTCTGCTCATCAAACTTGAGATCTCTGTGAACCACTATCCTCTAACTGGTAGGAAAGTACACCCAATAGTTGTGAGGTGTATTAGTGTACCCCACAAGTATCCCCAACTCTAATGGCAGCTCAAGCTTCTTCTGTGCATCCTTTGTCACATGGCGATATGCCGATGAGCCAAAGATCCTAAAGTGACCCACATTTGGTCTCTTACCAGAGAAAGCTTCCTCTAGTGTCTTCATCCCAAGTATGTGATGCAGGCTTCTATTCTGCAAATAGACTGTTGTGTTGCATGCCTCAGCCCACAAGTGAAGTGGTAGGCCTTGGTCATGCAGCATTGCCTATGCTGCCCCTACAATAGTTTTGTTTTTCCTCTCAGCCACCCCATTCTGTTGTGGGTTATGAGGTGTCATCAACTCTCGTTTAATTCCTTCTACTGCACAGAAGTCTTTAAACTCTTGAGAGACATATTCTCCACTATTTTCGCTTCTCAAGGCCTTGATCTTCTTCCCTAACTCCTTCTCGACCAAAGCTTTGAACTCGCAAAACTTTGTGAAGGTTTGGTCCTTCTTCTGCATGAAATAAATCCAGCATTTACGAGAATAATCATCAATGAAAATCACATAATACCTTTTATTCGTTGTGGATGCCGACGAGAATGGTCCACACACATCAGCATGAACTCACTCTAAGATAGCCTATTCTCAACTATCTTGATCATGAAAGGAAGACTTGGTGTACTTTCCCAAGGTACAACCTTTGCATGTGTCAACTTGTTCAAGTTTACCTTTGGGAAGTCCTGTAGATATTTGTTGCATTATCTTCAAATTCCCATGATGCAAATGGCCCAATTGCTTGTGCCACAACTCGCCAATGTCTTGGCTTTGCACTAATTCTGCTTTCACACTCAATGCTGCACAATCATCTACCTCTAGTTTATAGAGATTCTTCACCTGAATCCCTATCTTCTTGGTTTGACCCGTGGCTATGTGTCTTAGGAACACCTTTCCTTTATTGAAGACAACATTGTAGCCTTTGTCCTCCAACATCACAACCGATACCAAGTTCTTCTTCAGTCCAGACACATATTTCACATCTGTCAAGGTGATAGGAGCTCCATACTCCCTCTGAAAAGCAATCGTGTCCACTCCTGAAACACTATACCTTCCGTTGTCACCCAAGTCTATGCGCATCTTGAGGTCTTTCTCCTCCAAGTTACTGAATAAACTTTTATCACCGGTCATATGGAATGAGGCTCCACTGTCAAGATACCAAACACAACCCATCATCGATGACACCATGCTTGCGATGAGGGTAAAGTCCATTTCGAACTGAGAGGCCAATGTCTCACCTTCCAATCCTTTCGAGGATCCCTTCTTGGACTTCTGCGATGGGCAATTAGTCGCATAATGTCCCATCTCATGATAATTAAAGAATCTTACTTTAGACTTGTCACCCTTCTTCCCTCCATGAAAAGAATTAGATTTGGAATGGGAAGCCTTCCCCTTCCCTTTCCTTTCCTTACTTGCTAAGACCATATTTTCTTCATCATCATTCTCGGATGAAGAACCATCTCGTGTGCTCCTCTTGATCTCCTCCTGCATAATATCTGACCACAGTCATTCCCAATTTGGAAGTTTCTCCCTTCCATTCACAGAGTCCTGGTAGCTATTGCAGCTCTTTGGAAGTCCAAGGAGAGCAAGGCTCACCATATCATCATCAACAGTAATTATTCCCACACTACCAAGCTCATCTCTGCATGTGGTGAGCTTTTCCAGATATGTGGAAATAGTATCGCCCTACTCCATCTTTATTCTTCAAAGCTTATCCTTGAGCACCAATTTCCTCTGGTCGCTATTGTTCTGGTAGAGGTCCTTCAATGTTTTCCACATTGAAATGGAGTATCCTTCCCATGGAGACTCAAGACAATATGGTCTCAAACTCCCTCAGGGATGATCCGTCTTGCCTTCGCCACACACTTATTCCACTTAGCCAACTCTTGTGCATTAGTTGAAGCTAGCTTTGGGATTTCTTGATCAATGAAATCCTTCAAGTCGTTGTCTTCTAATACAACCTCCATTCTATCTTTCCATGCTATATAATTCGAGCTACCTTCCAAGGCATACTCGAGTCTCAAGCCATACAACGCTATTAGCCAACCTTGAAGTATGATAAGAATTCGATTTTCACCTGCAACCCCGAACTTCAAACTTAAAATTCTCTTCTCAGTATACTGTTCATAACTCCGATAAACTTGGCTCTGATACCATGTAGAAACTCTACAAATCTTGCTCTAAGACAATGTAGAAAATTTGACTGTAGACTAACTCTATAATGCAATATAACCAAAGTAGAATACTATAACCTACTTCTACTATCAATTTGTAGAAGCTTAAATATCGAGCTAAACACATATAACCAGAAGAAGAATAATCAATTGCACAATACACATGAAAATACTTTGGGGAAAGCCTTAGATAAAAACCCCACTATTTGTATTATCACACAAGGTGGAAATACATAGGAATTATACAAAGCCTTAGCTCTCACAGCTAGCCAGATCTCAGTACAATCCTCACAGATGCTCACAGGAAATCTTCACTTCTCTCAAGCCTTCCTCTTTGCCCTCCAAGCTCCTATTTCCTTGCGTTATTCCTAGTGGATGATTCTCACCTCACCAAGTGGAACACTGTCAGAACTGCGCCATCCTCAAGGAATTTATTCCTTTTGCATGCATGATTTTTCTTTATAAGAAAACACATGCAACTAATAGTACATTGTCCTTTTCTTTAATCTCAATTGGGTCTTTCTCATAATAGAAATGCATGAGTTTCTGATGAGGGAATCTGCAGTTAACTGGAGTACACTAGTTGAGTGCATGCATGCATCAACTGACTGATAACTCACCATTAGTTCCTCAAACAGTTTGGAACTAATTTAACTGGACTTAACTCAGTAAACTGAGTTAACTAATTACAACTCAAATATAACTCACTCTTATCTCCTAAATTTTAGAGATAACTCTTGCATGACTTCAGAAAGACTTCTAACTTGAATTTCTCCAACTAATTAATTCAAAATGAATTAATCAATTATTTCCAAGTAGCTGTTAAGACTAAATTCGATTTTAATTCTCAATTTAATTCAAGGAAAAATTAAATTGTAATATTCTTGTTGCCACATTTCAACACTTGTCGCATGGGCACCCCTGCCAAGTGAGTGCCCTGGCGTGTCGACCAGCACACAGTGATGCCCCCATGGGCACCCAGATGCCCTACCTTTGTGTAGGCGCACTTAGGGCACAGGTGTTTTCTCTGTTATCCAAATTAGTGAACACAAATCAGTATCTCATCAATGACAACAAAATATTATAATTTATTAGTACCATGCATGTTGCATAATCAATCAATTATAAAACGACTTTTAACACCCAAACATTACTTTAGTCAATTTTCTAAAACTTATTATGAGAACCCTCAGTGGGGACTCTGATCATGGGTAGTCATGGGCCGACCTTACTTATTTTATGCGGGTTCCCCTTTCCAAGTCAAATCGACCCACCAACTCATCACACAAGTGCCACTATCAGGCATATGTCATGGCTTGCCCAGCTTGCGACTCCCCCAAGGGCACCTGGGTTCTCCGCCTTCATGCAGGTGCATCCAGGGCGTGAGCATTCATCTTGTTGTGCAAATCAGTCAACACAAATCATTAGCTCATCAATGACAAAAAAATATTATCATTTTTAGTACGTATGTTGCATAATCAATCAATTATAAACTGACTTTTAACACCTAAACATTAATTTTGTTAATTTTCTAAAAATCATTATGAGACACTGTGGTGGGAACTCAATTCATGGACATTCATGGGTCGACCTTACTTCGCATGTTTGCCCGATAGTTGTGTCGACTATTTCACCCCTCACCCAACTCGCCCGGTACGTCTGCTTAACAAACTATTGTTTCTCTATCTACTATAATATATTTGAAAGAAAAAAAAGTAACGTTCAAACATAAAAACTAGGAAAATAAAAATTTAAGGTGTACGAAAGAGAAAAAACCAAATGAAAACATATAAATACATACCTCGTACTTTTCAACATTTTGATATCATTAATCTTCTTCCTCATCCATCTCATCATTTGTATCATCTAGTTCATAATTCATGTACAAAGGATTCACCATATCTTCTTCCATAGGATCATTAGCTTGATCCTCAATATTAATTACTCCATGTTCTTGAATAAGCGTTTGTACTACAACCACCTCTTCCTCATCGAGAAATGCCCTAGGGGCGAATACCATTCAATTACAATCTATTAAGTAATATTAGTATATATAACAAATATTCAAACATCAATATAACAACAATTTACAAATATAATATATAAGGAAAACAAAGACAACAAAGACAGAGAAATACAACTAATTAAGTGAGACTAAGAAACAAAGACAACAAATCAATGATGATGCTTGTGTAATTTATCAACACATTTAAGAATACGTTGAAAAAATCTAAGAAATATGTTACTTTTCTTAACAAGTAGGAAGCTATACATTTTTTGATATATATATAGTCACGACCATAATAAAAAAACATATTGATCTTATTTTGCATTCATCGTTATATTGTCATATTCTTTCTTAATGTCATATGTTTCATAATATAATTTAAAAACTTATTAATAATTCTCCATAAAAACCCATGATTAACCTCTAAATCCTCTAGGTCAAAATTAATCGCCTAAACATACATTAACCCCCTAACACCTTAACCCCATTCTCCTAAGCCCTTAAACCCCTAAGCCATTAACCCCTAACTCCTAAACCCTTAAACATTGATAGCCCCTTATCCCTAAGCCCATAAAGTAATTAACCCCTAATTTGACCTAACCCCTTAATCGACCTTAACGAAAATAATCAAATAATATTTCTACTCCACATCAATATGACAACATAGTTCAAACACATCCCAGAATAATATTTTAAGATACATTTACAATATAAAGATAATACACTCTGTGATACAAAGACATACAATCTAAAATACAATACACATACAAACATTTACAAAAACAATCGACAATAAAAAGACATATAATAAATATAAACTTTCAAATGGATAATATTCTTGTCCACCTTCATCGTTTCCATAGTCTCTACAATGCTTTTTAGCTTATTTTATTAGAATTCTCCTTGGCCTCAAGCCTTTGCAATTTCTACAAGGGCAATGACATTTTCGATCCTCACTAGAAGCCCTCAAAGTCGAGTCCTACATGATACCTTGGTCTCCTTGAGGAATGTTATGTGACATTCTGTCACCAAAATTCTAGTGATGATTTTGTTCAAAAATTAACCTCAAAATAAGCCTACAACCTTTCAAAACAATCACAATTAATATATATAACAACTATGTCAAAGTTATATGATGTTAGGCACTATATATATATATATATATATAATATAATATATATATATATATATTATATATATATTATATATATATATATAAAATAATAACTTATATATATATATTTATATTATAATCATATAATATTATATTAATATTAAATATATTGTAGATATTAATATTAATTATATGTTAATAGTATTATATTTAATTATAATATTAATGCTATATTTGTTTTAATTAGTTAAACTAATCAACATAAAGCAGTCTCATATTAGTTGTTGTCAACGAAAAAATCATTAATGGTGGAATCAAACGTTACGCAACAACTATTTTCCATTTGTTGGAAATTGGACAACACATTTTCATATTGGATATACCGTCAAATATCCAGCAACATAATGAATTATAGGAAACCGTCGAATAATCAATGGGATAAGATAATCCATCGAATATTCGACCGTTAAAAAGCTCTCGTTGAATATTCGACGAGCATCAGGATTAAAAAATAAAGATAAAAATACATTTAACTTCAGACACTTTTTTCGATTTCATCCATTTCATCGGATTTTGTTGTTGAAATTTCCACCCAAATGTAGTAGTGAAGACATAGCAAGAAAAGAGAACTTGGCACTGATACACTACAGTGAAGTCTCATGTCACAGTCACCAAGTCATGGCTTCTCAAATTGTCACCACAAAATTCTTATGATATCCATGTATTTTGCCAAAATTTGTGGAATGTAATTTTGTATTTCCAAAAATGAGAAAATCTAAAATGTGTGAAAGCCCAAGGGTCACACATGGAATGTGGAAAGTCACTAAAAATTCCTAGAGTCGTGTAGAATCTCAAAGGTCACCTAGAATTTCAAAAGTCACATGGGAGGTCAAGAGTCATGAGGGAGGTGGAGAGTCACCTCATTTGTTATAAATACACTCTCATAGCTCAAGCAAAAGACTTTTCACCTTGGCTTCTCAAGATTGACTTAGGAGAGAAGATCATTCTTTAGGGGAGAAAGTAGTGGCTTAATGTTCCACTATTTGAGCTATTGTTGCATCATTGTAATTGTGTATCTTGGAACTTTCACTTAATATTTGAAGCTCTCATAGCTGACACACTTTCATGCATGTATTGTGGGTGTTGTAAAAATATTATTTAATGTTTGTGTTCATACGTACTAAAGAAAATGAACTATTTCATTTTCTTTGGTATATATAATTTTGAATGTGAATTGTTACTTGCCTTTATGATCGTTGTTACCTTGTGAACTATTTTTCAAGTTAATCGATGATTCTTTATATGCTCTAGTGTGCCTTTACTAGAATAGTACTATTACTTTTATCTTAAAGGTTCACTCTTTATACTTAGTTTATGGAAGAACCTTATATACATTGAAATTGTATGCTTCACGGTGTCAACTTGCTCAACTTAGAGTTTGTGTATAATCTCTTATGCTAATAATTTCAGCAAAGGAAAATCTATAATAATAATGATTTTCAGGTTGAATTCCCAGATTGGGCTCCTATCCAAAACAGTGTGAGGTTTAGTTGGGACTTCATACCAGGGATACCCCCTACTGTTGGAAACATCCATCACCATCAACATGTTCTTAAGTTGAAAATGGTATGAAGGAAGAGGTGGATGAACAACTAGTTTTCAGAATGCTTGTTGGATTTCATAAATATTAGAAAAAAGGCTTACCATAATTAAATTATTATGCAGACAGTCACTTGAATATGAATACAGTGAAAACTAAAAATTAACATTAGGAGGTAAATAAGGCTTAAAAAAATATATGATCATATCCTCCTCATGTTTCCTAAAATCTCGATCACCATTAGATATGCATGGTTGGAAAGGGTCGCATGATTCTTTCCAATAAGCACATATGAAAGATGATTTCTAGCCTAGACGTGTAGTCTGATTGGTCAAAGCCCCCCTTTCCAGTCTGTTGGCCATCTATCACAAGGCATGGGTTTGATCCTTTAGGTTCGTTCATGTTAGGTTCTGATAACGGAGCCGAATGGGCATGCGGCCCCTTCAGGTTGGCCCACCCATGGTTCATTACGATGAAAAAAGGAAAATAAAAATGAAAGATGGCTTCCCTAATGGAAAGGATTCTATAGGACCACTATAAGTATCATAAATTGGATCTTCATCAAAATAATAACAATTCATATCCCATTTTCCTTTTTCCTCTTTCCACATGTAGAAAGTCACCAATGGTATTTTCAATATCTAAAGGTTTATTAGGATCTTCCTCTTCTAGTTTTTCGAAATATATATCATCAAAAGTATTGGAAGGGATAGAGCTTGCCTCATCTTTATGGGATACAACATAATTTTTAATAGGATCATCTTCATCAATATTATAATCTTTACTGGGATCATGATCTTCTTCATAATCTTTAATAATAAGGCCCTTACCAAGATCATGATCTTCCTTAGGTTCTTCTTCAACATAATCAAGATGATCAAGAAAGATTATTCTTCTTTCTCTTGGTAATTTTCTTCTTCCGTCATCAAACATATCATTTAATTTTTAAATTTTGGAACAACATAGCTCTTTGTGTTCATGGTAAGTGGAACCATTTTCAAAATGATTCCTTTCTTGATTCATGACTCTCACTCTGAGATGATACAACAATATTAACCTATATGGCTTCATTGATGACCTCTTTATGATTCTCTATCAACATGAATTCCTCTTGACCTTTGACTAGATCAATTTTTTTGAAAAAATAGATGATCTTAATTAATTAATATATACATATATGATAAGACCTATTAAAAAAATAACTAAAGCAAACAACAACCACGATGTGAGTTGGCCATATCATTACCCTCATTATTTATGACTTTAATTTTGTCATAAACGTCAATATACCACAATTACATAATGCCACAATAGTTCTCATGCATATCAAGAAATCTCTTTGCATATTGAAACTTTGGCATATACATGCTCATTATGTACTTGGGTTTCTAAACATAATAAAGAAGACCTTTTACATATTTAAACTTTTAGGAGTGACACATCTCGGGTTAGAAATGGATGTTTATATAAGGTTTAATTTCTATAAGTAAACATCAAAATCATCTTTTGAAGAATATTTTCCTTTTTTTGGGACATAAATAAAACCGAATTTCTATTAATTATGTGCCTAGTTACAACAAAGTACTTAGGAGATTTACATATTGTTCTAGTATACAACCTAGAAAAGTATAAGAAAAAAAAGGTTCAAAATTCTCTTTCAAATTATCATTACATGCCTTCTAAAAACCAAAACTAAGATAGCTACTACTATATATTCTACAATATTGATTGTTCAAAAAATGCAACAATATTGGTTGTTCAACAAAATGCATTTGCAAGTGACTATCATTTCTTACTAAGGAAGGTCGTGGGACTTCTTGGAACATTACTGATTGTACTTTTGTAGTCCTCATTAACTCTCTAATCCCGGAGATCTGTCATTTTCCGACACACCCATTCCATTTCATCTTCCAATTGGTAGATTCTATCTTGTTGCCTTTGCACTTTCTCTGACAAGGAAATGATTTTTTGTTCCAAGGTCTATGATTTCTGCATACTGAGATAGTGGAGCATATGGGCACTGTTGATAATGATCAACCATTTTTTATAAATGGCGACTTGGGCATTGATGGATGACCCAAATGATTAGTAGATGCCAACTAGCATGAAGGCCAATTCGCTAGCCTCTAGGGAGAAATCCCGAGAGAAAGGAATGTTGAATTGTCTAAACAACCTTTCTATCCATTTGTATTTTCATTTTGAGGACTTTCCTTAATTCTGTTTGTGAGGTGCCAACTAGCATGAAGGCCAATTCGCTAGCCTCTAGGGAGGAAACCCGAGAGCAAGGAATGTTGAATTGTCTAAACAACCTTTCTTTCCATTTGTATTTTCATTTTGAGGACTTTCCTTAATTCTGTTGATCCACGGTAAGTTGGATTTGGAAGTTGTAATGAGTGTGACTATCACTTTCTGCATTAGAGGATGCTCTATCTTCCCAATCTACATGATTCTACATATTTTACAATTGGATGAGGGCCTTGAGTTGGATAATATCTAGAGAGTTTCAATTCTGGATTGTTGGAGATGTGTCCCATGAGGAAACCAATTGATGGACAGAAGAATTCAAATAGTTACTCCATACTGAAAGAGTGTCACTATGATGCACTGACCACCAAAGAGATCGTGTAAATAGTTAGAGATCTAGAGTTGTGTATGCCTCTATTGTAGCGGCTACAACCACCCTCCAAAATTTTTCCTTAGCTTCGTTTTGGAGCCTCCCTGCTAGATTTTCATAACGCCTTGTCTTGCTTCATCAAGTACACAAGCTTCAGTGTTTTTCTTGTGCAAAGGAAGCTTGTCGATCACAGCTTGATGCATTCCCCTCACATTTTGTTCATCTAGACTTGGTCCAGCTACAGTCTGAGCGGCTCCCCCAAGAAATTACGCAATTCTGGAGGGAAACCAACCTTCCCTCCAAAAATTGTGCAATCCAGTCTGGCAACCTGTTGGGCTCTAGAATTGCGCAATTCTACCAACCAACCCTCACAGTGAAAATTGTGCAATTTTCCCCAGCAGGGCTTCTCAGCCCAAAATTTGAGCAAATCTGGGCACAAGTCAGTTGCTTTGCCCATAAATGTGCATTTCCTTCAAGTAGTTGAGCAACTTCATGCATGAGCTGTTGGATTGACTAGTTCCACCCGGGACCAAGGAAACTTGACTTGCATGCATGGCTTTCTTTTTCCCAGAATAGCAAAAGGAAACATGCAAAAGGCATCCCATGATTTAGGGAGCTATTTTTAGCAGCTGGAGGTTTCATGCAAAGTTTGTTTAGTAACTTTCCTCCAAGTTTTGCTTTTTCCTAGATTTGTGGCATGCGCGTCATGAGCTCAACACTTATTTATTTGACGCGTTAGAGCTCATTCTTTCTCATTGATATTGGAGCTTTGACATCCCACAGCACATCCAGGACTCTTCGACACATCCAACTCAGCCATTCACTGGTAAGCGGCCTCAACTTGTCTTTTTCAGCATTTCGGTCGCTTTTTATGTTTTCACTTGTGTGAGTGTTTTTTTCCTAATTTCTTTGAACACTTGCTGTCATTTACATGTATACTAGATTTTCCTAGCATTGTTTAATTTCTCGTTGATATCTCACTGTTGTCGCATGCATGAAACTGTTTTGCATGAGTGGTCGCTTATTCGGCGACTCGCTTCACCCACATGCATGTTGATCTGTTTACTAAATCTTTCATTCATGTTTGCATGCATTGTCAATCAATTCTGCTTTCACTTAGTCTCTCCATGTATTCACTTTCATATTTGCTTTAAGTTTCCCATCGGCGAGCCTGGCCAACCTTGCCCCGGACTCTACCTTCACCGAGACAACATTGCACAATCTGGGGAAGGAAGGCTTTGTCTTCCTCTCCATAAATGTGCATTTCTGCCCAGGCACTATCCTCCAGGAATGTTTTGCACATTTCTGAGGGACAGTGACTGATGGCCGAGAAAATAGCGCAATGCAATCCCTGAGCCTGCAGTCACTCCCAGCTGGAATTATGCATTGTGCAATCCCAGCAGCGAGTCTGTATTGCGCATTGCGCAAATCCAGTAGCCATTCTTTCCTCCCAGACAACCCAAACTTCCTTTTGCGTAGTTCTGGCATCCAGTCAACAAACCTCTTAGAAGAAATTGCACAATCCTTCCTATCAGTTCCATAGGTATGTGCTATGTCATTCCCCAAATTTGCTTTAGTTTTTGATGACAGATTTATTTCCATGCATGTTGCTTGTCTCCAGATATTTTGGGTCTTAATCCACCTCTTAGAAGTACAAAATCAATGGCTTACAAGAGAGAAGGATCACAGGACACTGATGAAAAGGCAACTGGAGCAGTAGTTGAGTGAGTGTCCTCTTTTCTACCGATCTATGAAGATACAAAGTTGTTTCTAGACAGGGACATCAAACTCAAGTGGCAAGAGGTAAATGAAGCATTTGCGAGCACTTTTGAGGAAGACCTCGAAGAGCGTCAAGTGTATGTGAACATTCATAAGTCCAACTTGTACTGGATTGCATGCAAATACCCCGTGTTCCCATGCATGGACATGATACACTAGATCGTCTCTCACACTGATCCCGAGATGATGACCTTGAGCAGTGTCAGTGGGATGAAGCTTGCAACCTTCTCGGCACGAGACTATGACGAGATGTATAATTTTTCAAAGCCCGTGACTACTATGAAGACTCCCTTCAGCTTACCCAACAACAGTGCTAACTCCAGAGACATTTTGAAGAACTGGGTAAAGGAGCCGGCTTGATTTAGGTTAACACCCAACTAGATCTATAAGACAAAGATACTATTGAAGGTGTATCAATACTTGGTCATATTTACATGTTGATTGTATGGCCAAGAAAGCACGAAAATCTTCCCGTAGAGTTGGGTGATCGCACTAGACCAAATGGCTAGAGAAGGAAAACCATGTAACTGGTCTAGCATGTTGGCTCATCAGCTGAAGGAACAGGTAACGAAGGCTCACCAGTCATCTAGAGGCATGCATGTAGAGATTTACATGTCCACCTACATCTTCGATGCAATCTGTTCCTGACAGGAGTTCCTGGGCTTGGAGTGGGCATGGTCACTGTTGAAATATGGCAACAAGAATATTCCAATTTAATTTGTCCTTGAATTAAATTGTGAATTAAAAGCAAATTTATTCTTAACAACTACCTAAAAATAATTAATTAATTTATTTTAAATTAATTAGTTGGAGAAATTCACATTAGAAGTCTTTCTGAAGTCATGCAAGAGTTATCCCTTAAATTAAGGAGATAAGATTGAGTTATATTTGAGTTGTAATTAGTTAACTCGGTTTACTGAGTTAAGTCCAGTTAAATTAGTTCCAAACTATTTGAGAAACTAATAGTGAGTTAACAGTCAGTTGATGCATTAATGCACTCAACTAGTGCTACTCCAATTAACTGAATATTCCCTCATCAAAAACTCATGCATGTCTATTC
Organism: Pinus taeda; assembly: GCA_000404065.3. Lineage (NCBI taxonomy): Eukaryota > Viridiplantae > Streptophyta > Pinopsida > Pinales > Pinaceae > Pinus > Pinus taeda. Next base: position 118,449 of record APFE031240124.1, on the reverse strand, counting down.
TGAGAAAGACCCAGTTGAGATTAAAGTTCAAGAACAGTTTACTATCAGTTGCATGTGTTTTCTCATGGAGAAAACTCATGCATGCAGTCAAGGATTTATCCTTGAGGATTGTGCAGTTTTGAAGGATTGGTTTTCCACATGGTAATAGGAAAATCATCCAGAAGGAACAACACAAGGAAATAGGAGCTTGGAGGGCAGAGAGGAAGGTTGGAGAGAAGCCAAGATTTCCTGTGAGCATTTGAGAGGATTGTATTAAGAGCTGGCTAGCTGTGAGAGCTAAGGCTTTGTATAATTTCTATGTATTTCCACCATGTATGATAATACAATAGTGTGGGGTTTTTTGCTGAGTCTTTCCCCAAAGTATTTTCATGTGTATTGCTCCATTGATTCTTCTTCTTCTGGTTATATTGTTCACCTCGATCTTTAAGATTCCATGAATTGATAGTAGAAGTAGGTTATAGTATTCTGCTTTGATTTATATTGCATTATCAGGTTAACCTACCATCAGATTTTCTACACGGTATCGAAGCTGTGAATAGTATACTGAGAAGAGAATTTGAAGTTTGAAGTTCGGGGTTGTAGGTGAAATCGAATTCATATCATACTTCAAGGTTGGCCAATGTCATTCTATGGCTTGAGACTTGAGTATGCCTTGGAAGGTAGCTTGAATTACATAGCATGGAAAGATAGAATGGAGGTTGTATTAGAAGACAACGACTTGAAGGATTTCATTGATCAAGAAATCCCAAAGCTAGCTTCAACTAATGCACAAGAGTTGGCTGAGTGGAATAAGTGTGTGGTGAAGGCAAGATGGATCATCCTTGTGGGAGTTTGAGACCATATTGTCTTGAGTCTTCATGGGAAGGATACTCCATTTTCAATGTGGAAGACATTGAAGGACCTCTACCAGAATAGTAGCGACCAGAGGAAATTGGCACTCAAGGATAAGCTTCGAAGAATCAATATGGAGAAGGACGATACTATTTCCACATATCTGGAAAATCTCACCACATGCAAAGATGAGCTTGGTAGTGTGGGAATAATTATTGTTGATGATGATATGGTGAGCCTTTCTCTCCTTGGCATTCCAAAGAGCTGGAATAGCTACTAGGACTCTGTGAATGGAAGGGAGAAACTGTCGGATTGGGAACGACTGTGGTCAGATATTATGTAAGAGGAGATCAAGAGGAGCACACGAGATGGTTCTTCATCCAAGAATGATGATGAAGAAAATCTGGCCTTAGCAACTAAGGAAAGGAAATGGAAGGGGAAGGCTTCCCATTCCAAATCGAATTCTTCTCGTGGAGGGAAGAAGGGTGACAAGTCTAAAGTAAGATGCTTTAATTGTCATGAGATTGGAATATTATGCAACTAATTTCCCATCGAAGAAGTCCAAGAAGGGATCCTTGAAAGGATTGGAAGGTGAGGGATTGGGCTCTGAATTCGAAATGGACTTTACCCTCATTGCAAGCATGGTGTCATCGATGATGGGTTGTGTTTGGTATCTTGACAGTGGAGCCTCATTCCATATGACCAGCGATAAAAATTTATTTAGTTCCTTGGAGGAGAAAGACCTCAAGATGCACATAGAGATGGGTGACACGGTTGCTTTTCAAAGGGAGCATGGAGCTCCTCTCACCTTGACAAATGTGATGTATATGCCTAGAATGAAGAAGAACTTGGTATCGGTTGCGATGTTGGAGGACAAAGGCTACGATGTTGTCTTCAGTAAAGGAAAGGCGTTCCTAAGACACATAGCCACAGGTCAGACCAAGAGGATATGGATTCGGGTGAAGAACCTTTATAAACTAGAGGTAGATGATTGTGCAGCATTGAGTACGAAAGAAGAATTGGTGCAAAGCCAAGACATTGGAAAGTTGTGGCATAGGCGATTGGGCCATTTGCATCATGGGGCTTTGAAGATAATGCAGCAGATATCTACAGGACTTCCCAAAGGTAAACTTGAGCAAGTTGACAGATACAAAGGTTGTACCTTGGGAAAGTACACCAAGTCTTCCTTTCATGATCGAAGCAATCGAGCAGAGGCTATCTTAGAGCGAGTTCATACTGATTTGTGTGGACCATTCTCGACGACATCCACAGTGAAGCAAAGGTATTATGTGATTTTTATTGATGACTATTCTCGTAAATGCTAGATTTATTTCATGCAGAATAAGGACTAAACCTTCACAAAGTTTTGTGAGTTCAAAGATTTGGTTAAGAAAGACTCAGGGAAGAAGATCAAGGCCTTGAGAAGCAAAAATGGTGGAGAATATGTCTCTCAAGAATTTAAGGACTTCTATGTAGCGGAAGGAATTAAACAAGAGTTGACGGCACCTCACAACCCATAGCAGAATGGGGTGGTTGAGAGGAAGAATAGAACTATTGTAGGGGCAGCACGGGCAATGCTAGATGACCAAGGCCTACCACTTCACTTATGGGCTAAGGCATGCAACACAGTGGTCTTTTGCATAATATAAGCCCACATCGCATACTTTGGATGAAGACACCAGAGGAAGATTTCTCCAATAAGAGACCAGATGTGGGTCACTTCAAGATCTTTGGCTCATCGGTATATTTCCATGTGACAAAGGATGCACGAAAGAAGCTTGAGCCGATAGCAGAGTTGAGGATATTTGTGGGGTACACTGATACACCTCACAACTGTCAACTGTACTTGCCTACCAGTCAGAGGACAGTGGTTCGCAGAGAACTCAAGTTCGATGAGCAAAAGGCCATGTGAGTTTCCCTTGAGAGGGAGCTCCAACTACAGGATGTGGAGGAACTGTTGGTTCCTAAGGAGGAGGAGCCTCAGACTAATGCGGAGCAGCTGCATGTAGAGGTTCCAGAAGTGGAGACATCCACTCAAGCAGATTCTTCCAGAGATGGATAGAAGCACACAAAAGAAGTTGATAGATTGTTGGAGGATGTGAGAGAGAATGTGGGAGCACCATATTCTCAGCATAGACAGAGGAGGTCACCTGAGAGGTACACTGGATACATGGCCATTGTTGGGGAATGTGTTGAGACCGAGCCATCTCCCTTTGAGGAAGCAGTGCAACAGCCGATTTGGGTTGATGTTATGGTGGAGGAGTATGACTCCATAGTTCGTAATAGTGTTTAGGATGTGGTTTCGAGACCGGATAACAAGTCAGTTGTGAGTTCCCGTTGGCTTTACAAGGTAAAGTAAGCTGCTTATGGTAATGTGGAGAAGCATAAGGCAAGATTTGTTCCCTATGGATTTTCACAGGTTGAGGGGATTGACTATGATGAGACTTTTGATCCTATCGCAAGGTACTCATCTATCAGATCTATGTTGACACTATCAGCACAGATGGGTTGGAAGATCCATCAGATGGATGTGAAGACTGCATTCCTCAATGGCCAGATTGAGGAAGAGGTGTACATAGAGCAGCCGAAATTTTTTGAGACCTTTGATCGTGAGTCACATGTGTGCCAACTCAAGAAAGCATTGTATGAGCTGAAGCAAGCGCCTCGTTCTTGGTACACCAGGATAGACAACTGCTTCACCGGGTTAGGCTTCACAAAGAGTGAAGCGAATGCAAACCTATACCACATCGGGGTGAAAGGTAAGTTGTTGATCATCATACTTTATGTTGATGATCTCATATTGACTGGTGATGATTAATTGATCGTGTCTTGCAAGGAGGACCTTGCAAAAGAATTTGAGATGAAAGACATGGGTCTCATGCATTACTTCCTTTGCATGGAAGTGTGGTAGAAGGATGGGAAGTTGTTTGTGTCTCAGGGAAAGTATACCAATGAGATACTCAGGAGATTCCACATGGAAAAGTGCAAGCCCATGTAGACTCCTCTAGTAGGTAACTAGAGGACAGAGGTTACTACTTCAAGAGAAGTGGTAGAGGCTACTGTGTACAGGCATTTTGTGGGTTCACTAATGTACTTAGTGAACACACGACCAGATTTGTGCTATGCGGTGAACCAGCTGAGTCAGGCGATGGTTTAGCCTACCAAGACGTTTTGGAATGTAGAAAATCATGTATTGAGATACCTCAATGGCACATCTCAGTATGGATTATGGTACAGACAAACAGAGGGAGTGAAGCTATAGGGCTTCACTGATGTAGATTGGGCAGGGAGTCCATCAGATTGAAAGAGCACATTAGGAAGGATTTTAAACCTTGGGTCAGTGGCAGTTTCTTGGTACAGCAAGAAACAGAGGCCGGTTGTACTCAGCTCGACAAAGGCAGAATACATGGCTGCAAGTCATGCAGCATGTGAGGCCATCTGGCTGTGGAAAATCCTAGTTGGTTTGATCATAGGATGGATCCAACTGTGATGTATTGTGATAATCAGAGTTGTATCAAACTCTTTAAGAATTCAGTATTTCATAATAGTTCCAAGCACATCGACATCCGGTATCAGCATCTCAGAGACTGTGTAGCGAGGAGGATCATGTTGCTATAGTATATTTCGACAGAGGAGCAAGATGCTGACATTTTGAGAAAGGCATTGTCAAAGTGTAAATTCAAGTTCCATAGAGACAGGATCGGGATGGCAGATAATCCCTTTCTTGTTGAGAGGGAGTGTTGAAATATGGCAACAAGAATATTCCAATTTAATTTTTCCTTGATTTAAATTGTGAATTAAAATCGTCTTTAGTCTTAATAACTCCTTGGAAATAATTAATTAATTTCTTTTAAATTAATTAGTTGGAGAAATTCAAGTTAGAAGTCTTTTTGAAGTCATGCAAGAGTTATCCCTTAAATTAAGGAGATAAGGTTGAGTTATATTTGATTTGTAATTAGTTAACTCAGTTTACTAAGTTAAGTCCAGTTAAATTAGTTCCAAACTGTTTGAGGAACTAATAGTGAGTGAACAGTTAGTTGATGCATTAATGCACTCAACTAGTGCTACTCCAGTTAACTGAAGATTCCCTCATTAGAAACTCATGCATGTCTATTCTGAGAAAGGCCTAGTTGAGACTAAAGTTCAAGGATAGTGTATTATCAGTTGCATGTGATTTCTCATGGAGAAAACTCATGCATGAAGTCAAGGATTCATCCTTGAGGATTGCAAGTTTTGAAGGATTGGTTTTCCACTTGGTAATAGGCAAATCATCCATAAGGAACAATGCAAGGAAATAGGAGCTTGGGGGGAAAAGAGGAAGGCTGGAGAGAAGCCAAGATTGCCTGTGAGCATCTGTGAGGATTGTAATGAGAGCTGGCTAGCTATGAGAGCTAAGGATTTGTATAATTCCTATGTATTTCCACCATGTATGATAATACAATAGTGTGGGGTTTTTAGCTGAAGCTTTCCCCAAAGTATTTTCATGTGTATTGTGCCATTGATTCTTCTTCTTCTGGTTATATTGTTCAGCTTGATCTTTAAGCTTCCGCAAATTGCTAGTAGAAGTAGGTTATAGTATTCTATTTTGATTTATATTGCATTATCGGGTTAACCTACCATCAGATATTCTACAGTCACCGGTGAAGACTTTTGTGAACACATATTTCAAGTTTTTGTCCAAATGTAGCTTCAGAGGAGTAATCACACAGTTGTCCGATCATTTTGCCACCCCATTGTACAAGATGATATTCGAATGGGATCCACCCCGCATGTCTAAGGAAGCAATGGAAGCACTGATAGGCATCACTGATTGGTATTCCTCGCTGTCTGGTACCTTCATCCGAATGTTCAGTGCGAAGAAGCCTCTGTATGTTCTATCAAAGTTTGCCTTGGACATACTTATCATGCAGGAAGTAGCATACCACATCTCGGCAGGATTGACAGTTATACTGCATCGGAAGAAGAAGGCACCTTGGCCCACTCTTCCATTGTGGATTGGGTTATATGAGATTTGGAGTATCAAGTAAGAGGATGTCGAAGAAAAAATTATGAAGAAGTACCCATTCAACCTCCGAAGCTACACTCTATATGACCCACATTACATTGTGAAAGATCATAGCATGAGTGTTTAGTTCAACTGGATACATGGGAATGTCATTGGGCCGAGGAGGACCCATGGAGATATTGCTATAGTTTCTCTAGACCCAATGAACTAGTCGGCTTTGATGTGGAGTGGTTAGTGAAGCAACATGAAGTAGCATCACAAAGAGCACCAGCAGCAGTATTAATAGTAGTGGCAATAGAGGCAAGCATACCAGTGCACGATAAAGGTAAGAGGAATATTTTTTATCGTAAGGAGGAGGAGAAAAGCTGCAAGTTCCGAGTAGATCTATTGGTAAAGAAAGAAGTTATGGCTATAGAAGAAAAGAGGCACCAGCGTGACATACGAATCGCACAAAGGCAGAGGAATAGGAGAAGAATGGAAGAAGAAAAGAAGGAGTTTCATGAGCTGAGGGAGAAAATCCAAAAAGAACAAGAGTTACGCAAACAAGAGAGGGAAGCGCAGCAGTAGCAGATACAGCAGGGGGTGCAACATGTGCAAAAAAATGAAATAGTGTTTGTGCAAGTAGTGGACTTATCAGATCAGCTGGCATCAGGCCAACAAGGTGAACCATCGTAGGAGAAAGACTTTTCTCATGAGATAGAACAAGCACTTCAATAGTTGGATGGAGATATGGAGCAACAAGAGTTGGAACAGGACACCGACCTCATGCCTCATCACCAAGAGATCGACTTACCCTTTTCACTATAGCCGGATGATGAGCAAGTCTCAAGTGACCAAGGAGGCACTAAGATCCTTGGTGATCAATCAGAAGGAGAGATGCACAACATCTCATTTGACAAATCTCAACATAGAGTTGTGCGGTCTCATAGAGTATCAACTCCGGAGGATCATACATCTCCTGCGCAAGTTGAGGAACGAGTGATCATGACTGATGTGCATAAACATCCAGCAGCCTTAGTTGATGCAACCAAAGTGTATGTCGAAGCCACTAGCTCAAGTGTTCGCTTTCTAATAGCTGAGAATGAGTGAATGGTGAAGGAACTACAAACAGACAAGCAAGGAGGAGAATTGGTGACTGCATCCACCGAAGCTGAACTAGAGAAGCCAATACTAGATGAAGTATTGTCCCTTGACATAGTGATGCGAGCTTTGTACTCCAAGTTTGGTACTGTGCATAAGGAAGTGGTCCATCTCAATGGATGGCAGCAACGATGTGCTAGAAGAGCACGTATCTTAACGAACTTGCATGCTATTGTTGATGACATGCAAACATAGACGATGAAATACAAGGGAGCCCTGCTTCACTTGCCTAAGATGATGAGGGCCAATGTGGTTGAGCTGAAATCACGTATCCGGAGTCAGATCTGGAACTATGAAGAGTTCCCGCAGCTCATCACTAGCATGCAGGCTTCCCATGCACGAGTATTCAAGAGTATGGATGTTTTGGTGCGCACACATGCGATCCTAACTATTGGGACTCTCACCCAGGTGAAGACAAAGAAACAGGTCCGACTAGAGCTTCACTTGTACTTCAATGAGTTGATGTGCATTGCCACCAGCCTAGACTTGCCCATCAGTGCAAACATCATGCACAAGTATGTTGATGGTCCAACCGCATTGAAGACAATGATGCGCATGCTTTCAAAGGAGTTGGAGAGAGGAGCCCAAGCAGTGTACTCGGATGCTATGGAGGCAAGAGTTAGGTTTCAGACAGATGTCACCACGGAGCACACGGACACCATCAAGGACTACTGATCTAGGCATCAATATGTTACTGTCGATCAGCATGAGGATATTGAGGAGTTGGAATTCCATGGTTGTCTAAGTCAGAGTGATGTCTAGCTGGCTTTCTCAAGCCATTTTGTTTCACATGGGTACATGTGCATTGTAATGTAAAGTCATGTCAAGTGTGAGTCAAGTTGTGATAGTTGGATGTAATAGTCATAGAGTAGGTGAAGATTCATGAGGGTAGTTGAGCTGTAGCAAAGGGGAATGTCAAGGGTCACCCCACCCTTTGCTATAAATAGTCCCTCATAACTCACTGCAAAGGATTTTGGTTAGCCAAGCTTCCGATAAGACTATCTTGGAGAGAACTTGGATGGTATTGTAATGAGCCTTGGCTTCTCCATTGCATAGAGATAGTACATCTCTTTGGAGGAGCAGGCGGATGTGGCTGTAACGTTCACTATTGGAACTAGTGGTTGGACATGGATGTATTATATGACTAGAACTTACACTTATTTATATAATAAGATCCAGCATGTTTCATGCATATGTTGTATTGTATTCTATGTTATCTGGTTTACTCTAAATGATATGTGTATTGGTTTTCTTACACATGCATGTATGGACTATTCTATATAAGTATGTATGAATTTTTCTGAAATGTGATGTTGGTTTAACCATCACTTTGGATTGCTCGCTAACTTTCCTTCCATGTTGTGATGTATCTTTGCTTGTGTGTTCCCTTCCAAGCCGAGTACTATTACAGGTTGCGAAGGGGCGTACTCATCTCAACCCATGTGTTAGAACCTCTCATGCACCTTCCTTGACTCATTGCAGTTGTCACACCCTTGCTACCAACGAGGCTATCTTACTTGACTCTATGTGTAAACGGGGTCAAGGCATTACCATACAACCCACTACTGGGACTCCTACACCAAACAGTCTGAAGTCTAATTGGGACTTCTTACCAAGGAGATCCCCTGACATGTTGGTGGGTCCAGCACCGTCAACATTTCTGGCGCTAGAAGGAGGGCCAGATCACAAGCTGTGTCCTCTCGTCCGATTTTGAACCTTTGCATATTTTTCGTGGATTCTTGCACTCTTCTCCCTCCATGATGTTTTTTGAATCATGAAGATGTCATCATCACGAGGGAGTTTTTCAATCTCTTGTCCACTTACACGTATGATGGTGAAGGCGAAGTGGCATGGCCTGAGTTCTTACATGACTTTCTTTCCATGATTCATGAAGAATATGGGTGTTATGATGAACATGCCAGCTTGTTGCTTGCATACACACTTTGCGAATCTCCACTTCCATGGTTGTGCAGCCTACCGGATGACAGCATGCACTCACTTAAGCACTTTTGTGATCTCATTGAAGACACTTTCTATCATTTTGATCCAGACCATCTTGACCAAAATACGCTACAGCAACGGAAGGCTCCACATGAATCGATCATGGATTTTTGGCAGCGCTTCCATGACTTGCAGTTTCAAGCTCCAAGGAGTCAGATGAAATTTTCCTATCTTTAGGATAGATTTGAGTATTTCCTTAAGAAATCTTCTCGTCCCAATAAGAGGTTTGAAATCAAGCCTCGCTCAACATTCTTCACTAATGGAGCTATGCAATCTCAGCCAGATGTAGTCACTGTCTCGACTAGCTATCTGCCATCCCCTCATCCAACAACTCCACCGTTGTCGAGTGATGTTGAGGATCATGCTTACACACCTGTTCAATCTTCACATCCTCCCAACATCACTTCACTTAATCTTCGTGTAGATTTGGTTGTGAGGCAACCGAGTCGTCATATGAATTATGTTCCACAACTTCTGTCTTCACACTCAGTTGTTCCTCCGCATGATACTATCTTGTGTTCTTCTATTCCGAACTCTCCACTTGTTGTGAATGAGGAACAAGCCATTGACAGAGGTGGTGTTGCACAACCAACATGTGTTGTCATTCATGAAGAGTATGAGTGGGAGCTTGAACATCAACACTTGGCGAAGGATGACTCCCTTCCGTCTGAGCCTCCTTCGTTATTTCCTGACATCTTTGGTGAACCTGCCATTCATGATTTTGCATGTGTATCTTCATCCACGGATGCACCCATTGTTGATCACTTGCAGGATACACCGGATGCCAGTGCATCATTCGATAATGGAGAGGATAAGTTATTCATTGAAAATCCACTTGATCTTTCATATGCCTTTTCTGGAAACACAAAGGATGAGTTTGTTTGCTTTTCATGTACCCCTTTGTTTGATTCATCTGATCATGAGGATGCCAATGAAATCATTGATTTTTCTGATCATCGCAGTCGTGATCCATTTACTACCATATTTTATCATGATCGTGACTCTATCACAGTTGATATTTTGAACCCACCAGTTCATGATGATCCACCTAATGATGAAGTTAAGACACCCAATACTGTTGAGGCACTTCAGCCCGAGCTGATGGTTATGTCAGGCCCTCACTCTCTTGGGGTTAGTCTCACTTCTGATCAGGAAATTGTTCAATCACCCAAGGCTCCTCATCACTCATTTGCATTGAAGATCAATCTCACACATAGATCATACTTCCTCCACTTGAAATTCATGATCCTATCACTCATGCATTGGAGGAGTCTTACATTGCAAGCACGAGTGCACGATGCAAGTTATCTTTTTATTATTTCATTTTCTTGCATGTCACAGTCAAGAGTGTTCTTATGCCTCAAATTTGAATGCAGTGTCGCACAGCTTCATGACGAGTCCACGGACTACTCACCATGCACTTGTACTCACTTATGTCTTGTGGGCACTTTGAAACACGAAGTGTGGTTTTCTTCATTGTTATATATTTCTTGCTTGCTGGTTCGCACAATTGGGTTGCTTGTGGACCAAGCCTTCACGAACATGGGTCAACCAATGTGCCAGTGGCTGCATTGGAAATATCACTTCGCGTGACCAGACCCATGCACCGTTAGCTTAGGAGTAGGAGTAGTTTTTGCTTTTAGTCAGTTTGCTTACATGCTTGTTTTCTTACTTGCTTTGTCTATTTGTTTGTTTTCTTGCTTGTTTGCTTACTCGCTTTGCTTTTTCTTTTGGTTATTCTCTTACTTTGTTATGTTGTTTGTTAGTTCACTTATTCGTTCGTAGGTTAGCTTTGCATGAAACCATGTGTGAATCTTCAAACGAGCTGGTTAAGTACAAGAGGGCTTGTACATCTATCACTACTTGGTTATCTGTCATCTTGCCTCTGTATGATGAGCTTGTTACATTTAGTCAATGATATGTCAAAGGAAAATACGTATTGTTCAAAGTGAACCTTGGTGAAAACACAACACTTGCATGCTAACTAGTGTCACCTACTCTAGTCGGTTGTTTTTGGGTTAACCCTTGTCAGCTCAGTCAAGTAGAGTAAGGTGAGGGGGGA
>APFE031240124.1:81540-106882 GCA_000404065.3 Pinus taeda | reverse complement strand
GTGTTTCCTTGGCTTGGAATGTGTGTCAATCGACCAAGAGCTTGGCAGATGCTACATCTTACAATCAAGCTAGTTTGAAACCAAGATGAGCTAAGAACTGAAAAATACTTCTAGAGGTGTTAGACTTGCTTTTCATGAACAAGTTCCATTCAAAGAGCTGGAGTTCTACTAGTGTGTCGCCAAGTGTTCTAGTGGCTACAGCCACGCTCCAAAATTTTCCTTAGCTTCATTTTGGAGTCTCCCTACCAGCTTTTCACAGCACCTTGTCTTGCTTCGTCAAGTACACAAGCTTCGGTGTTTTTCTTGTGCAAAGGCAGCCTATTGATCACAACTTGATGCATTCCCCTCACAGGTTGTTCATCCAGACTTGGTCCAACTGTAGACTAAGCATCTCACCCAAGAAATTGCATAATTTTGGATGGCAACCAACCTTCCCTCCATAAATTGCGCAATCCTATCTGACAGCGTGCTGGGCTCCAAAATTGCACAATTCTTCCAGCCAACCTTCACAGTGAAAATTGCGCAATTTTCCCCAGCAGGGCTGCACAACCCAAAATTTGTGCAAATCTAGGCAACAGTCAGTTGCTTTGCCCAGAAATTGCGCAAATCTCCTGGGCAGCCAGCCCAACTCCCAGCCAGAAATGGGCATTTCCTTCAAGAAGTTGAGCAGCTTCATGCATGAGCAGCTGAGTTGACCAGTTCCACCTAGGACCAAGGAAACTTGACTTGCATGCATGGCTTTCCTTTCCCCAGAATAGCAAAAGGCATCCCAGGATTCAGGGAGCTATTTTTAGCAGCTAGAGGTTAGATGCAAAGTTTGTTTAGGAACTTTCCTCCAAGTGTCGCTTTTTCCTAGATTTGTGGCATGCGCGTCATGAGCTCAACACTTATTTATTCAATGCATTAGAGCTCATTCTTTCACATTGATATTGGAGCTCTGAAATCCCACAGCACATCCAGGACTCTTCGACACATCCCGCTCAGCTAATCACGGGTAAGTGGCCTCATCTTTTATTTTTCGGCATTTATGTCACTTTTTATGTTTTCACTTGTGTGAGAGTTATTTTCCTGATTTCTTTGAACACTTGTTGTCTTTTACATGTATACTAGCTTGTCCTAACATTGTTTCAATTTTCATTGCTATCTCAAATTGTCGCATGCATGAAACTGTTTTGCACGAGCAGTCACTGATTCGACAACTCGCTTCACCCACATGCATGTTGATCTATTTACTAAATATTTCATTCATGTTTGCATGCACTGTCAATCACTTTTGCTTTCACTTAACGTCACCATGCATTCACTTTCATATTTTCTTTAAGTTGCTCGTCGGCAAGTCTTGCCAACCTTGGCCAAGACTCTGCGTTTACCAAGACAAAATTGCACAATCTAGAGAAGGAAGACTCTTTCTTCCTCTCCAGAAATGTGAATTTCTACCCAGGAACTATCCTCCAAGACTATTTTGTGCATTTTTGAGGGACAGTGACTGCTAGCCCAGAAAAATGTGCAATGCAGTCCATAAGCCTACAGTCACTCCCAGCTGGAATTGCACATTACACAATCCCAACAGCCAGCAGCCAGTCTGGATTGCACATTGTGAAAATCCAGCATCTAGCCTTGCCTCCTAGACATCCCAGACTACCTTTTCCACAATTCTTGTAGCCAGTCACCCAGCCTCCCAGAAGAAATTGCACAATCCTGCCTATCAGTTCCCCAGGTATGTGCTATATCATTCCCTGAATTTGCTTTAGTTTTCGATGACATATTTCTCATCATGCATGATGCTTGTCTCCAGATCTTTCAGGTGTTCATCCACCTCTTAGCAGTACATAATCAATGGTTTCCAAGAGAGCGGGATCGCAGGACATTGACAGAAAGGCAGCTGGAGTAGCAGCTAAGCGAGTGTCCTCTAGTCTACCGATCTATGAAGATACAAAATTGTTTCTAGACAGGGACATCAACATCAAGTGGCAGGAGGTCAATGAAGCATTTGTAGAAACTTTTGAGGAAGACCTCAAAGACCGTCAGGTGTATGTGAACATTCACAACTCCGGCTTGTACCTGATTGCATGCAAGCGTTCCCATGCGCGGACATGATACACTTGATTGTCTCTCACACTAATCCTGAGACGATGACCTTGAGCAGTGTCTGTGGGACGAAGCTTGCAACCTTTTGGGCATGAGACTATGATGATATGTATCATATGTCAGAGCCTGTGACTGTCATGAAGACTCCCTTCAACTTACCCAATAGCAGTGCTAACTCCAAAGACATTTTGAAGAACTGGGCAAAGGAGTCGGCTCGATTTAGGTTGACACCCAACCAGATCTATAAGTTGAAGATACTACGGAAGGCGTATCAATATTTGGTCTTATTTTTATGTCAACCACATGGCCAAGAAAGCACAGAAACCTTCCCGCGGAGTTGGGCGATCGCACTGGACCAACTGTCTAGAGAAGGAAAACCATGTAATTGGTCAAGCATGTTGGCTCATCAGCTGAAAGAATAGGTAACGAAGGCTCAACAGTCACCCAGAGGTATGCCTGTAGAGATTTACATGTCCACCAACATCTTAGATGCAGTCTGTACCCGAAAGGAGTTCCCGAGCTTGGAGTGGGCATGATCACCGACGGAGACTATTGTGAACACATATTTCAAGTTTTTTTTTTTCTGAATGCAGCTTCAGAGGAGTAATCACACGGCTATCTAATCATTTTTCACCCCAGTGTACAAGATGATATTCAAACAGGATCCACCCTGCATGTCGAAGGTAGCAATGGAGGCACAGATAGGCATCGTTGATTGGTATGCCTCACCATCTGGCACCTTCATCCAAATGTTCTGTGTGGAGAAGCCTCTGCATGTTCTACCAAAGTTTTCCTTGGACATACTTATCATGTAGGAAGTAGCATACCACATCTCAACAGGATTGACAACTAGACTACACTAGAAGAAGAAGGCACCTTGGACTGCTCTTCCATTACGGATTGGGTTATATGAGATTCGGATTATCAAGCAAGAAAATGTTGAAGCAGAACTGATGAAGAATTACCCATTTGAGATCTGAAGCTACAATCCATATGACCCACATTGCAATGTGAAAGATCACTACACGAGAGTTCAGATCAACTAGATCCACAGGGCATGTCATTGGGATGAGGAGGACCCATGGAGATATTTCTACAGTTCCTCCAGACCCAATGAACCGGTTGGCTTTGTTTTGGAATGGTTAGCGAAGAAACATGAAGCAACATCATGAAGAGCACCAGCAGTAGCAGTAGCAGCAGTGGCAACAGAGGCAAGCATACTAGTGCGCGGCAAAGGTAAGAGGAAGATTGTCGATCGCATGGAGGAGGAGTAAAGCTGCAATTTCCAAGCATATCCATTGGTAGAGAAAGAAGTTGTGGCTATAAAGGAAAAGAGGCACCAACGTGACGTGTGAATCATGAAAAGGCAAAGGGATAGGAGAAGAATGGAAGAAGTAGAAAAGGAGTTGCATGAGCTGAGGGAGAAACTCCGAAAAGAATAAGAGTTGCACAAACGAGAGAGGGAAGCGTAGCAGCAGCAGATACAAAATGGGGCACAACATGTGAAAACATATGAAACAACGCCCGTACAGGTATTTGACTTATCAGATTAGTTGACGTCAGGCCAACAAGGTGAACTATCGCAGGAGCAAGTTTTCGTTCATGAGATAGAACAAGCACTTCAACAGTTGGATGCAGACATGGAGTAGCAAGAGTTGGAACAGGACACCGACCTCATGCCTCATCACCAAGAGGTTGACTTACCTGCTTCATTGTATCCAGATGATGAGCAAGTCTCGAGCTCCCAAGGAGGCATTGAGATCCTTGGTGATCAGCCAGAAGGAGAGATGCACAACATTTCATTCAAGGAATCTCAACATAGAGTTGTGCAGTCTCACAGAGTATCAACTCTGGAGAATTATACATCTCCTACGCAAGTTAAGGAATGAGTGATCGTGACAGATGTGTGCAAACATCCAGCAACCTTTGTCAATGCAACTAGAGTGTATTTCGAAGACACTAACTCAAGTGTTCACTTTCTGATAGCTTAGATTGAGTGAATGGCGAAGGAGTTATAGACGACCAAGCAAGGAGGAGACATGGTGACCGCGTCCACCCGAACTAAACTAAAGAAGGAAATACTAGATGAAGTATTGTCCCTTGACATAGTGATGCGAGTGTTGTACTCCAATTTTGGTACTGTGCATAAGGCAGTCATCCATCTCAACAGATGACAGTAGTGATGTGCTAGAAGAGCATGTAACTTAACGAACTTGCATGCTGTTGTTGATGACATTTAAACATGGATGATGAAATACAAGGGATCCCCGCTTCACTTTCCTAAGATGATGAGGGCCAATGTGGTCGAGTTGAAAGCACATATCCAAATTCATATCTAGAACTATGAAGATATCTCACATCTCATCACTAGCATACAAGCTTCCCATGCACTTGTATTCAAGAGTATGCATGTTGTGGTGCGCACACACGCGATCCCATCTATTTGGACTCTCACCTAGGCGAAGACAAAGAAACAGGTCCAACTAGAGCTTGGCTTGTGCTTCGACGAGTTGATGTGCATTACCACCAGCCCAGACTTGCCCATCAGTGCAGTCATCATGCACAAGTATGTTGATGGTCCGTCCGCATTGAAGATAATGATGCGCATGCTTTTAGACGAGTTGGAAAGAGGAGCCCAAGTAGTGTACCCGGATGCTATGGAGGCAAGAGTCAGGTTTCAGACAGATGTCACCGCGGAGCACACGGACACCATCAAGGACTACCAATCTTGGCATCAGTATGTTACTATCGATCAGCATGAGGATGTTGAGGAGTTGGACTTCCATTGTTGTCTAGTCAGAGTGATGTCTAGCTTGGCTTTCTCAAGCCATTTTGTTTCACATGGGTACATGTGCATTGTAATGTAAAGTCATTTCAAGTGTAAGTCAAGTTGTGATAGTTGGATGTAACAGTCATAGAGTAGGTGAAGAGTCATGAGGGTAGTTGAAATGTCACAAAGGGGAATGTCAAGGGTCACCCCACCCTTTGCTATAAATAGTCCCTCATAACTCATTGTAAAGGCTTTTGGTCAGCCAAGCTTCCAATAAGACTATCTTGGATAGAGCTTGGATGTATTATAACAAGCCTTGGCTTCTCCACCACGCAGTGCTAGTACATCTCTTTGGAGGAGCAGGCGAATGTGGCTGTAACGTTCCACTATTGAAACTAGTGGTTGGACATGGATGTATTGTATGACTGGAACTTACACTTCTTTATATAATAAGAGCCAGCACGTTTCATGCATATGTTGTATTGTATTATATGCTATCTGGTTTACTCTAAATGATATATGTATTGGTTTTCTTACGCATGCATGTATGGACTATTCTGTATAAGTATGTATCAATCTTTCTGAAATGTGTTGTTGGTTTAACCATCACTTTGGATTGCTCGCTAACTTGCCTTCCATGTTGTGATGTATCTTTGCTCGTGTGTTCCCTTCCAAGTCGAGTACTATTATAGGTTGCCAAGGGGTGCAGTCATCTCAACCCCCATGTATTAGAACCTCTCATGCACCTTCCTTGACTCATTATAGCTATCACACCCTTGCTACCAACAAAGTTATCTTACTTGCCTCTGTGCGAAATCGTGATCAAGGCATTACCATACGACCCACTACTGGGACTCCTATACCAAATTGTCTGAGGTCTAATTGGGACTTCTTATCAGGGAAATCCCCTAACATGTTGGTTGGTCCAGCACCGTCAACAACCTCCTTATCTCATCATTCATGAATGCTACCTGCAATTCCTTCCATTCCCATGCTTTTGGTGTTGGTATTGATGTCATTTCCATATATTTGTGTCTGATGATACCTATCCAGAGTGGTACGAAGTCTGGGTGGGAATGGGATGAAGGAACAAATGTGATTAGGGGCACAAACTTTCACTTAATATACCTCAAGATTGTGATTATTGAGCCTGCCACTTCCCACGATGATATTGGCAAAGTATGGCATCTAGATTTCATTGAATATATAAGCCAATGTGCCTACATTAGCAGGGTGCGAGGAAAGAAATCGCTTTGTGTCAAAGCAAGTGCAAGGAGAGAAATCATTTTGTGTCAAAGCATCTAGACCTTGCCTTGTGTCATGAACCATTTCACCTTGAATATTATAAATAGAGCCTTTCTTTGATCCAACACCTTTGAAGAGAGCCTTATTAGATAGGTAATTCTTGTTCCTTACTCATTCTATGATTCTTTGAGCTAGAGGGGAACTAAGATTCTGATTTCGACTTATCATGGAATAACAATCCATTTAAGAGAGTCATTGACCTCATATTTCCCTTCTTTGGACTAACAAGCAATGTTAGTTTTAACTATTTGCTTCCTTATTTTGAATGTGCATGATATGAAAGTAAGATTTGTGAGAAAATGTCTCGAGGATGTCATAAGTTCTTTGAAGGAAGAGAGAAAGCTGATTATTCCTAGGGAAGTAACTTGATTAGAGAGTACCCAAAAATACCTAGATGATGATTTGAGAGTACAACAAAATAACTATAGAAGGAATGTCTTGCTCTTTGGCTAATTGAAGACTAAGAAATAATCCATACATCTTAGTGATATTGTTGAAACTTTGGCACAATACCCATGTGAACTTTATTTATGTCTATCCTTCAAGATTAATGAGAATCCCTCCCTCTCATGTAGTCGCTTTCTCCAATCCTTGAATTCAACATCTGATAGCCTAAGTTTCCAATGTTGGGACTGGCTTATTTCGAATGCCATTTGAAGAGAAATTGGCCATTGGATCCACCAATTTATCAATCCATTTCCTTTCTTGATGGTCCAATAAAGGATCTAGATCTTTAAGTTTTGATATATTTGATTTAACACGTAAAGAGAGGGATTTAGCAGCAACGATCCTTGGAGGGATGGGGAAATTTTTGAAAATTACATTATTTCGAGATAGCTAGATCTGTCAACATACAAATTTTGGGAGAGATGTCCATATCCACTTAAATCTTGGTTTTCATGTAAAAGACTCTACATATTATTTATGCCAATTTGTTACCAAGATTGAGACATTGTTGGTCATATTCAATCTGGTTGTCAAGGGACCACAGACAAAATCCCATACTTGGAGAGAATATAGACAGGATAAAAAAAGATGGGGGATTGTTTCCACATTCAGGGAGAAAAGGGGGCAATGGGATGGTCCACTTATTCGTCTTCTTTTTAGATTTTTTAAGGTTGTGATCTTCTTATGAAGGAGGGTCCAACAAAATGAGTTTACCTTAGGCATATCATTATTTGTCTATAGATTTTTCTAGGTGGAGGATTTTAGAGGAATTTGTTTCTAAAACAATAATTCCTCGTATCCAACTTTGATAGTGCACTCGTGGGATTTCCATCCCAACTTATCTTCGACTTGATGATTTAGGGGGGAATAGCCAAGCTATCTGAGTTTAAGTGGATTCACTAAGTTTAAGAGATTTTGTCTGGTTTCTTTAAGATTCCACTCAGACCACATGCCCACACTATTCCAGCTATTGAGAGCTAAAGTTGTAATGGCCAAATTTGAGAGATGGAATTGGACAAGCCTAAGAGCTTCAAAGTTCATTAGAGGGGTACACTTTAAAATTTAATCCAACCATATGGATATGTTGGTTCCATTACCTAGGGTCCAAATTAGATGGTTTTTAATAAAATTGGAAGAGGCTGAAATAAGATGTCACACGAGTGAGAAGGATCTTGGGTATATATGAGCATCATGTCTGATTTTAGGACTAAATATCAAATATTTGTTGGAAAGGACCTTCACCCACGAAGACTCTCTACTTGTCTTCATTTTCCATGCTAAATTTTCTCTAACTGCTTGATTCTTTAGAAAAGGGTCCCTGATTCCTAGACCTCTGTGTTCCCGGGGGGCACAAATTTTCTTCCACTTGATTAAATAGATTTTTCTCGAGGTGGATTTACTTCCTTCCCAAAGAAATTTCTGAATAATCTTTCCCATTTCCTGTAAGATGTATTTGGTTGCCAACAATGTCGAGAATTGTTACAGCGGAGACATAGCTGATAGAATTGATTTGATGAGAACTATTCTTCTAGCTAAAGTGATCCATGAATCTCCCCAGGATTCCAACTTGATCTTGATTTTTGAAAGGATTGAGTACCAAGCTTGAGGGGAGAGAGTTTTTAGGAAAATGGATATTTGAACTCTTTCCAATCTTCAACTAAGTTGAAACCAAAGATAGCATCAATTGGAAGAATTTTTTTGTTGAGATGTTCCAAGAGTATATTTGTGATTTGGATGAGTTAGCTAAGCCTTCTAAAGATGTGGGGAAGTGATCCCAAAATAGCTTGAATCTACGAGAGATGGTCACCAAGGCACCTCCAAGTAAAATAGTGCCATCAGAAAATTGGGAGTGTTTCACTCTTTTAACATCCGGGTTGA
This sequence comes from Pinus taeda, assembly GCA_000404065.3. NCBI lineage: Eukaryota > Viridiplantae > Streptophyta > Pinopsida > Pinales > Pinaceae > Pinus > Pinus taeda. The sequence continues at coordinate 98,394 of APFE031240124.1, read as the reverse complement.
ATCTTAAGCCAAGAAGACAACCTGAGTTGTGATCAAATTCAAGTATTTTGCTCAATGTGTTTGTTACCAGAATGTAAAGGAAGCGAGATAAAGGACATCCTTGTTGGAGTCCCCAAGAAGCTTGAAAGAAATTAGTGACTCTGCCATTGACTAGAGTGACTATCCAAGGGGAGATGATACAAATTGAAATCCATTTAATAAAAGTGTTATCGAATCCTAACTTGCTTAGCACTTTAAAAAGGAAATTGTGCCTTAGACTGTCAAAGGCATTTTCCATAAAGAACTTGATTGTCATGCCCTTGTTCCCTTTCTCCCTGCTAGAAAAGATTGCTTCCTGGACTAGAATGATATTATCGAAGATCTGATGCCCGAGGACAAAGCCACCTTCATTTTCAAAAATTATATCGGGGAGGAGCTTTTTTAATATTTCGAAAATCAACTTGTATAGGATTTTATAGGATACATTACATAAGGAAATCGATTGAAATCAATGGAAATAGGAGGGGTTGGATTCCCTAGGGATTAGGGCAACAAAATAAGAGTTAATCCCTCCTCCCATATATCCATTCTTCAAATAATAAGTAACCATTCTACATAAATCTCTCTTAATGAGGTCCCAAAATTTCTTGAAGAAGTTGGCTAAGAGCCAATCCAAGCCAGGGGAATTGTCAGGATCGAAGGAAAAGAAAATATGATGGATCTCTTCTTCTGTGGGAAGGAGAGTCAATTGCTTGTTCATTTCTTCAGTGATAAGGTGTAGGGTGTGCTCTAAGATGTAATTTTCAGGTTCTTTTGATGGAGGCTCACATTGGGAGTAGATATTTCTAAAAAAGGTTGTTGTTGTTTCCTTGATCTATAGAAAGTCATTGACCTTGACCCTAGTTATCTCAAGATATTGAATGGTTTTTTCCTTTCCCTACTTTTTGCTTGTTTATGGAAGTATTTCATATTTTTGTGCCCTCCTTGAAGCCATACACTCTCGATTTAGTCTCCAATATTCCTCTTCCTCTCTTAGTAGCGCATGGTATTTGTCAAACATATTCTTCTTCTCTCTTACCATTTCCTCTGAAACCTTATCTCTTTCCATATCATAATGTATGTGATGAACAACCTTCGCTATTTCCTAGATCACTTCCTGCCTATCAAATCTTATGGAGCCAACCCATAGCTTCAGACAACTTTTCAGCCTCTTAATCTTCTTTTCCCAAATAGAGATTAGATTTCCATCAATTCATGGGCATAATGCATGAGAGATGACATCATGGAGATAAGGGTGTTGAAGCCAAAGGGGATAAATCTAAAGGGATAGGCATGAAATCCATAGGAGGAGAGAGGTCAAGGCAGATTTTGTGATGATCTAAACCATTCCAGTGGATGATGGAGGACAATATAGATAGATTGCCTTGGAGATAGTCATCTGATATAGGAATCTATCTAGTCTAACAACTATATGGTTAGGACCCACACGCCTATTGGACCAAGTGTATTTGAGACCTATAAGCTTAACACCAATCACCTTGGCCAAAGAAATCAAATGTTCCATAAGCTCTTGAAAGGGATCTCTGAAAGGAAATCCTCCCTTTTTCTCCCCTCTATTCAGGGTGGTATTGAACTTCCCCCAAAAAATACATAAATTCCCAAAATATGTGCTAACTAGGTTATGGGGGGAGGCCAACACATAGAAAAATGGACCAACATATAGACATTGACAATAGAGCGTACTAGTTTTGAAGAAAGATCAAGAAACTTAGTTGCAATCCAATGGACATTTGAAGATGAGTCAATAAGGCACACCTGGGATGGATCCTAGAGGGTGCAAAGTCTTCCAAAGGCTCCTCATTCACTGACTATAGAGATTCCACTACCATACCACATAAAAGGATGTTACATCATTGTTTCATTTTCTTATATCTTTGTCTCCTGTAGGAGGACAATAGAGGGCTTTTCTTTCCCGATTAGTGATTTTACTTCCTGTTTTAGCGACTACAACCATCCTACAAAAAAATTTCTTAGCTTCATTTTGGAGCCTCCCTACCAACCATCCTTAGCAAAATTTCTTGCACTTCCCAGGTACTTATGCTTTCAATTGAGTTTCTTTGGCTTATCATCTTGTGTTCGCTAACTTGTTTTCCTTTCACCTGCAAGCTAACCTCCTGAGACTTGGTCTTCAACCGGTTCTTGTGCTGACTTGGAGAATTGTGCAAAACTGGAGGGAAACCAACCTTGCTCTCTAGAATTGTACAATGCATCATGGCAACCAACTACTCTCCAAAATTTCATAGAAAATGCAGGCTGCCTTCCCCATGAAATTTGCGCAGAGCAACCCATCACTAGCTTGCTCTCAGAATTTTCACATTTCTGGCTGGCAGCCTTTGCCTCAGTCTAGAAATTGCACAGAGCTTAAGGGGTAGTCAAATCCACTCAGCGCAGAAACTGCACAAAATTCATCCTAAGGCTTGTTTTTTGTTGCATGTGCTCACAGATTGACCAAATCACTCCAGGATTGTGCAATCTTGCCTTGCATGCATGGGAATCTTTTCTCGAAAAAGAAAAAAAGTATCCCTAGATTTTAGGGATTTATTTTTAGTAGCTGAGGGTTACATGCAAAAGTCATTTTAGAAACCTCCCGCCAAGTGTTCCTTTTTCCTCGAATTGTGGCATGCACGTCATAAGCCTCCATCTTGTAAAAACTATTTATTCGATGCTTCAAAGCTCATTCTTCACTTCGAACCTGGAGCTCTCACATTCCCAAATCATCTAGGAACATTTAGTACACTTATCACAGCTTTTTCCAGGTAAGTCTGATTTTCATGTATATTGTTGCTTTTTTGTCACTTTTTATATTTCGGTTTGTGTGAATGTTGTTTTATTGGTTTTTTTGAACACCTGTTGTTGGTTTAATGCATGTTAGCTTGTAGAAGCGTTGTTTCGAGTTTTGCATTGCATTTCCTTAATGTCGCATGCATGACATTGTTTTTGCACTAACGGTTGTCATTGCAGCTACTCACTTCACACACTTCATTATTTTCCCTTCTTAATGAATCATGCACTTACTTATTGCATGCATTTTCATTCACTCGTGTCTACACCCAACTTCACACATGCATTCAGTCCTTATTATTTTCAGTCATCCATCAACGGGTCTGAGCTACCTTGCCCTACTTACATTGCACATTTCTAAGATGGAAGGCCTTGCCTTGCTCCCAGAAATTGCATAGAGCCTGCCTCACACTAGCCTCTCAAGATGTGCTCTGCACAATTTTGAGAGGCAATGCCTCAGTTGGCCCCTGGGATTGCGTAGTGCAATTTTATCAAGTATCAGTCATGCTGACTGAAACTACGAATTGCACAGTTCTAGTCCTCAGCAGGTCAATTTGTACTGTGCTCTGCACAGTTTCAGTAGTCAGTCAGCTCACTATCAGCTAGGATTGTGCTCTACGCAGTTCTGGCAGTCAGTCTCCCAACCTCCCCCAAATAAAAGTACGCAAATTTCTAGTCAGTCACACAGGTGTGTTGTATGTCAATCCTCAAGTCTCTTTTGGTTTTCAACTGAATTTTTTTTTCCATGAGTGTTGCTCTGTCTTTGAGTATCACATGTGTTCATCAGTCTCTCAGCAGTACAAGTCCAATGGCTTCCAAGAGAGCAGGGTCAAATGACACCATTGAGAGTGCAACTGGAGATGTAGTCGAGCAAGTGTCTATGAGCTTGCCCATCTATAAAGATACTAAGTTGTTCATAGACAAGGAGATCAAGATCAAATGGTAAGACATCAATGACATCTTTTCAGGCACCTTTGAGGAGAATTTGGAGGACCTCATAGTCTATGTCAACATACAAAAGTTTGTCATGTACCAGGTGTGTCTGTCATATCTCTCTAGGAATATCATGAGGGAAGGTCCACTCATCCGATGTTATGGAAGTGAGTTAATGGAGACGATGATGCAGACAAGATGTGGAATGATGCATACTAACACAGCTTTTGACCATGGCATCTAGAGGAGTATATGGGTATGCAGTGATGTGCAACAGTATGTAGAGGAGCACGAAGGTGCATGGTGGTGTGCAGTGATGTGCAAGGTTGCACCATGGTGTAGGAGGGATGGTTTACATAATTTTTCATTTCCTCATAGACTTATGTACACATCAATACTAGAGGAATTCCAGCTAATATAATATGGTGTGGCTGCATGTAGGAGGATCCAATGTTGCACATAGATGTGCAATTGGGTGCAGTTGTATGCCAGGGGGAACAAGGGTATATGGTTATATTTTATAGTGTGTGGTGTTGCATGACAGACTGGGGGAGTGTTACTAGAAAGGAGATTCCTTGACGACAATGTCAGGCATGCCATTGAGGTGGGAATACCTAGGTTTGGAGAGTGGGTTGGACACATGGTTGGTTGTGAGTTTTTAGACAGGTTCTTGAACATACCCATCAAAGCCCATGCATCTATCACTCTTCGGCACCACACACAGTCACAAAGGAGTTAGGTCATGTCTCTTGATGCTTGACTCATGAGAAACAATGCATAAGAGGTTCATCTAAGACAATTAGACAGAGCACGGGGCATTGAAAGGAAGACTCCCTAGTTGAGCCATGTGGTCGAGATGAGAAATGACTAAAGGAAAAAGGATAGTCAATGTCACTGTGTGGTTTGGAAAGCACAAGGTAGTTTAGCATGCATTAGATCTATTCATGATACATGGAGTAGTTATATGGATGGCATACAAGGACCAAATATGAGGCACAAAGGGATTCCAACAGTTGTCAGAGTTATGTCACAATAGATCTGGCTGTGGGATCTAAGGATTCAATTGGTTGAGAGGTCACTCCATTTCATGATGAGTAGGATCATGGTAGAGAGTGATCTAGTTCACTCTTGGTTTGACATATGGGGGAGTTTTGATGCCTTTGTCACATGGCAAGGCCATTTTTCCTTGTTATTGCTTCGAACTGAGATTGACAATAGATGGGTAGACATTGATATCATGGAGATGCTAGGGTGGGATGTGCTTGGCCTTCACAAATTTTTCGCCATCAAGTTCTAGGAGAGGAGGATACCACCTGCACACAATGGGAAATTTGTCATATTTAGAGTAACATAGCGTCAACATGGTGGCACCCTTCCGAGACTACCATGGGATCTAAGCATCACAGGATTTCACGGTTCAACTATCCTCACGAGGTGATATGGTTCCTATAGGTAGAGATCATTCAAATCTTCCATTGGGTTTTAGTGATTCACTGATGACATGGGGGACTTCACCAATATGGCAAGATATCTGCCAAGAGAAGACCAGGTTTGTTTCAGACCCTAGTGACATAGGATTAGTTCATGTGATGGTGGCACGATAGTGAGGAGAAGTTCAGTGGCATATTTGGGACCCTGTCATTAGCTTGGACAACATTTGGATGAGCAGCCTAGGGTGATATTGCTTGAGGAAAATCAATTTTTGTTAGGGAGGATTGTCATGTTCCCAATTTTTGTGCATGCAAAACTCGCTTAAGAGTTTTTGCAAAATTTTGGAAATACTAAAAAGGGGAAATATAATTTTGTGAGATAAGGGAGAAATTATTATTTGAATGTGATGGCGACAAAATAATATTTCATTGGAGGAGGAAGGAAAAATATTATTTTAATGGAAAATGGTGGAAAAATAATATTTTATTAAGTAAAGGAAAATTATTATTTTATTGGAGAATGGTGGAAAAATAACATTTTATTGAGAAGGAGGAAAATTACTATTTAATTTAAAATGGTTGTGAAAAGTATCCTAGTGGAAAATGGGCCCTACCAATAAAATAGTAGGGAAAAAGGGAGAGTTTAGAAGCTAGAATGAGGTTCAAAGGAGAATTATATATAGAGGATTGGGCTCCATTGGAAGGGATTCTATTCTATCATTTCTATTTGACATTGTTAAGAAGCTCAAGCAAGTTTGAAGAGTTTCAAGTGAATCTCAATAGCTAATTTAGGTGGACTTCGAGTGCCACCTTAGTTAGATTTTAGGGAATATTATCTCAGATCTTCCATTGTGCTTATTGCAAGGGTATTCCAACATATGAGTTGATTTTTGTAGGGTCTTCAGTGTTATGATTTTTATTTTTGATTGCATTACTAGTTAATCTCCAAGGGTTGAACTCGTCTCCATCTATAGGGCCGAACTAAACCTTGTACCAACATGAAGGACCAAATATTTGCCATATTTTCTAGGAGTCCAAGTTGTGAAGGAGGAGTTTGTATTGCAAAATTCCATATTTAATTATGCTAATAAATCTCATATATCCAAGGACGAACTTGTATTCAGTGTCTTCATCAATGGAGCCAAACTGATAGATCAATTCCCAAATTTTAAAGTCTAATATATAGCAGAGATATCAAGTAGTTTTCCATCACATTATTGAGGTTGAATTATTTTTGAACGAGAAGCACAATATGTATTCCTAAGGAGGATCAAACCATTCCAAAAATGGAGGTTGAAATTATATGTTACCAACACTTATTTTCAAGTAGGGACGAGTAGTATTCTCAAGAGATTGAATGGATTTAGGGATTGTTTTCTTTGGGTTCAATTTCTGAAGATGTAACAACAAAGAGAGGGAAAAATTCAACTTTGTTTCTTACTGAAACATTTTTTCCCAACACTGATGTATAATCCCTTAAATCAGCCATAGTCCATTAAAGGAAAGAGACAATTGTCCACCATGCATAGTGAGTTTCAGATCTAAGAATTTCCCTTATGATGACTTCATAATCAAAGCAGAGAAGCATAAAAAGGAGTGTTGTAGCATCTTATCAGTTGGGGTGGTTGAATTGCACATCGTGTGTCCAAAAGGGTAACTATTGGCATAGTTTCTAGCAGATGGGTAATTGTTTGAGTATCCAAGAGAGTTGTCAAGTTATCAAATCAGTCTTGGAGCATTTTGCATGTTTCATCCTACAATGACATTGTAATTGTTGTGTTGTGCTCTTTATTAAAGATCGTATTTTTGCCCAGAAATTGATTAGTGTTCCTTCAAGTTTTTGTACAATTGTTTGACAAAATAATTTATGTTGTTATTTGAAGTGAATTATCAAAGTTTGCACACCATTTGTTTGTAGAAAGGTGTCAATTAAAGTCTAAAATATTTTTGAAACATTTTCTTCAAATCAATTGGAAATAATTTTGTCATTGTATTGGAAACACAAACATACACCTACAGTTGTTTACTCACAAACCATTTGACAAAATATCTCATTGGGAAAACTCACTTACCTTAGAGAAATTAGTGGTGTTTGTGGCCATTCTCTAAAAGGGATATTACACAAAAACACCCCTTCAAATTGGGGGGGAGTGTTATACACCTAATCCTCAAGGATTGGGTGAATAAATTGTAAATATGTAAATAAAAAGAAATTTGAATAGTTTGAACTAGAACTGATCTTGGAAGATGAATCCCAAATCTCTCTCATTTATGTTATATAATTTTATTATTATCAATGCAATAGCATCTAAGTTTTAGATTTACTTTACCTACCATGACAATGTTAATCAAAATGTTAATAAATAATCATTACAACTATTGGTAAGTCATTGTAATACTAATTGAGATAATATGTCCACATGAAACAAAATGTTTTGTTTTTATATATAATCATTCCAAAATATAAAACTTATAACATTAAATTATATTAACCATTATTCATCACTTCAATTGTTTTCATTTCTCAAGTTACTCCATGCCTCATTCTTCGTCACTTGTAGGGGATATTGTACTTGGGTTATTTGCAATGTTTTGTAGATTAGCTTGATTTTCTTTCACCTTTTTATGCTCCATCTACACACATTGAAATAAAGAGTAATGAATATATCAACATTTATAGCATGATTGTGTAAATCAATAAATGTACCATAGCAATGACTTATACATAAACAATATGCATTATTTTGAAGTCGTGCTTCATATCATCTCTCGACATATTTTATTTTGGCTCCACTCTATTCTTTATTCCCTACAAGTTTCATATAGCATGATAAAGTATATATATCATTAAAAGTTTATTGTTATTCCATTTCTTAGAATATAGGGGATGTAAAACAATAGATCTACTTACAAATTATTCAATTAACTCTTGATACTCCAACATATTCTCACAGCCCATATAATCTAATTCCATTCAAATTTTTGGATGAGTATTATTTAGACATCATCACATAATACATCCATGATATGGTTGTGAATTAATTAAAGTATAAAACTTCACAACAAATATGAAATGTTAATTAAAGCAAGAACTGCTTAAAAAATCTACAACCAACTCTCTATTGCATTGTCATCTTGCCTTATATATCTTTAATGGATTTCACAAAAAAAACAATTGAAAAATAATTTTTTATGCAATAAAACTTCCTGATTACACGTAGAAAAACAATGATTACAAACATTCAATTCATATTGTCATCGAGATAGCTATTACCATGATTCAATTAGTTTAACATTTTATTGTTTCCTTGTACAATTTTTTGGACATCCCTACTAACATGTTTTGAATTTCTTTTTGTTCATTGTCTTTAATTTTCTTAATCTTGATGAAGAATAAAAAGAAAATTAAAAATTAGGTGTTATTTCTATGAAGTAAATAGAGTAGAAATAATAATTTGGTAATTTTTGGACTAGTATATACATGTTATAGAAAAATATGGTTAATAATCGTTCCTTTTAAATAATCTTTTTAGTTATTGTACATTTTTTCTATTGCAAATCTTAAAGGTATCATTCACCATTGTTATAGAAATACTTTTTATAATTTAGTAACCTAATTCTTGGATTCATTTCCCCTTAGATAGTGAACAATTTATGAAGATTTTTTCAAGTTTTTTTCTTTGCATGATAGATGTTAATCAATACACATGACTGAAAACTATAAATATATTGAAAGACGTTACTTCTATATTAAAATTTTAGCTCCAGCCATATTCTCTTCGCGAGACATGCTTCCCTTGTGCTCATTGCTACATGTTTCTCTTTAACCTTCTATTAATACAATATCTACATAATAAAAGTATGTCAATTATAAAAACACATTTTATAGATTAAGTAAAAAAAGTATGCATAAAATTGTTTTCTAGCTAAGAATGCACATTATATATTAATAGAATTGGTACATTTATGTTTGCATGGAGAAATGCATACTTCAATGCACAAAAACTCTTGTGCAGTAATACACTCATAGTTTTTCACGCCAAGCATTGCACTCCACATTACTAAACACAATTATGTGTATCTACTATATAATGTGCACCAAGAAATATAAAAAGCTTTTTATAAAAAAAATGAGGATGGGATTTGAGATCCAAATAAACAAGGCTCCTAATCCATTAAAATTTGTTTTACATCAATGTGATTATTGAGGTCAACAAATATCCAATGCTCCCTACAAAATATATAATAATGAAAGGGTAAATAAGCTAAACATGACCCACTACTAGGATTTATAAAAACAAAAAACAAAAAATCACCACCAATTATGGTTTGCAACATTGAAGGTGATTGTAAAGCCTTTTATTTAGTTGAAATGAACTATAAATAGAATAAATAATAAATAAAATAATTTGAGAATTTGTGATATTGAGGGAAAACTTTTTAAGATAAAGAAAATGAACTTGCATACCTATAATTTCTTTTATGTTGATTTGTATGCAATTCTTAGTGTCCCTCAACAATTTTTTCTCTTTAGAAAATTTGTCCACTCAAATCTCACTCTTGGTAAATATCTCTTTTACAAGCCTCTCCTCTAAATTTAGAGTGACAATGGATTAGGGTTCTACTTAGATAATGTTTACAAAATAATTATTTCACTATTTTTTCATTTGATTATTTTTATAGATTAATGAAAAGTATGTTTTCTATTTAAAAAATAGATTAAATTCACAATACCTTTATTTTAAGTGCACAAATGTGTTATATTATTGAAAACACACCAAAGTAACAATCTCATTCGAAATGAAAGTGCAAAACTCTATAAATAGTACTTTGTGGAGGTTTTTCTTCCTTAAGGCCTAAGTGTAGGTGCTTTCTCAACTTGAATTAAAATCAAGTCCACTAAATCATCTAATATAAATAACTATGTCAAGGCATCTATCTAAACTAGGTGAACCAACTACTTTACAAAGGCCTTCGCAATTATGTTTGAAGTTAACATGTTACATGATTTAGAACTTTTTTTAAGAATGCATACATGTATTAATTGTGGTGTTTACTTAAATGCAAGTTAGGTGGGTGAGGGACTAATACTATCAAATGGTTGATACTTCAAGTTCCTTGTTCCATATCATTCCAAGTTCACTAAGTTTTCTCTTGCCTTTTGTAGTTAAATCTATTTTTATGTTTATATTTTGATAATATGATTGAATATATGTCAGTTTCATACTTGCATGTAAATACTTATGCATTGAATTTTGTAAGATCCAAATTCAAGATCAAGTTTGGATGTATAGGTCAATACAAGGATGATGCAAGCTCTTACCTAGAGTAGGATATCATAGGCAGATGGCATATGAAAATAGAGAACCACTTTGCCTTTCCAAGTGTGACATGTCATCCAAGGTGAATGGGACTTCATCGTGAACTAGATCATTATCACACCTAAGTTATATACAAATTTTCAAAATGGAAAGAATTGAAGGTGCACCCTCAACTTGTCACTCTATCTCATTATCTTAATGACTAAATAGTGAAAGTTGATAGTATGATACCTGCAAGTTTGGTCAAATATCCAATATGATATATATAAATGAGACACATGAGCACTTCCTAGCCCGATGTTGAGTATGAATTCCAATCCTATGAGCCATGTAAAGATTTATATGTTTGATGCATGTCTCTATACCCATAGATACTAATTAAATATTGTGCCATTGTTTATTGGTGCCATTACCAATAAGAAGCCCCTCTTTTAAGGATGAAGCTATATTGACAAATCAGTCCACTTCATAGTAGTTTTTTTACAAGACATGGTAGAATTTGATTTAAGAGAAATTGAGCATCACTTGTCTGGCTCGGACAAATAAAGATGCTAAAGAATTATCAACTGGCATGGAGATAACAACCATATGGTTGAAAGGTACCTTTGAGCCTCCCACCACCACCACTAATTAGATACTAGACTCATAGCTATTCTCAAACCTTGTAGTAAGACATAAACTTCTTCTTGGTTATTAGACATGATACCAAGTCCCCGTGTGAAGGAAGTCTGACTTGTTCCTCTAGGGTCCATGAGGACTCTCACCTACATTTTCCTCCTCAAAATTCCCCTTTGAGGCTCCATCAAAACATAGAATATAAGAGTGTTGAAAAATATTCCATTTTTTATCAAGGGTACTTAGTTGAAGCCACCAGTTTGGTCTAGTGTTATGTTTGGACATACTAAGGCCTGTAAATTGAGGAGCTATATGGAATTGACAGAACCATTCTTCTTCATCCACACTCAAGAATGAATTTGATGTGCAATAAGTTGTTTTCATTTGGAGTTAAAAGTGTTACGCTATAAGGAATTTTAATTTTATTGCTACTGAGGGGTTATTCAATTCCTAGTGAAATACTTCTCTATTATAGGAAAACCATATTTTCAAACATAAACACTTTGGCAATGCTAACCGGTCTTTCAAAAACGGGTTGGTCTTTAATGGTTCCATTAGTAGCATTACATTGAGGGAACATGGTTTTCCACAAATCTAACATTCTCATTCTATTATTTAAGCCAGTGAAAGTTGATTTCCATACTCTTATTGTAAATTTTCACTCAAAGATGAAATGAATCGATTTCAAAATTGAGACACAAAACACATCACAAGGGGACAATGCTGCTATGCTTTGCAAATTTTTTACAGTCAGTATCTTCTCATGAACTAATTCTTAATAAATGATATTAACATTTGGGAGGTCGTTAAAGTGCCATATTTGATTCCATATTGTTGATTCTAGGGGGAGAGATAGAGACTGCAGGTGATGTGAATAACCCTGTCTAACACTATAATTTGCACGTCTGCAACCCTTATAATCTGAAGATCTTATTTTCCAAGGTGCACAACCTTTGTGACAAAGGATAAGCCAAGAAAAATGAGGTTGAAAATGTGATGGGGACGAGTCAATTTTCCACTCCAAACATTGACCCAATTCATTACTCCAAGAAAAGATATCAAAGGTCTCCTTCCATTTTGATTTTACATTCATTATTTTAAATGGTGGATCTTATTTTCGAACGTGCACAACCTTTGTGACAGAGGATAATCCAAGAAACATGAGGTTGCAATGTATTAATTTACTATACATAGATTGTTTTTTTGTGAAATTCCATTTTGCCTCAAAGTTCAATTTCTGGTATATGTTCTTGTGTCGATATATTGAGGTTTACCTTCCCCATGGCAGGTGTCATGCTCATGATAATATAATCCATGGCATAGCACAAATTTTGTGAGGAATTTGTTGATGATTCAAGTTTCTAATCCATTAAAAGCTGAAGTGAAATTTGGAGAAAAAAATCATAATGTATTTACATGTACTGGTGAGTCTATTAGATATATAGACCAAATTGGTTCTGACGATTCAATATCTAAAATTGCATTCTGAAAATTTAAACTGCATTTGCCAAACTGACCTTTACACAAGGAAATATGTGATGGATTGCAAGTTAAGGATTCTATATTTTGCAAACAACTTGTCACCTTTCCAGCAGCACCAATATGAACTTTCGCTTCATTGTCATGCATCGATCGCACATATGTCACCACTAAATCCACCCTTTATGTTACAAGCAAGGAAGTTCATATTAATAATTATATGGAACAGATAGAAATTATTTTTGAGCCTAAATGTAAATTAACCAATCATAATTTATGGATGCAAACACTATTGAATATATAGACAACCAACTAACAACAATACTCCAACCCTATCCTGAATTATAGGGTCACCAAAAACCCACTAGAAACCTATAACATGCCAAGAATATAGGATATATGGTAACTAAAACATCCCTCCATGTGCAGGTAACTTGTAAATGACTTCATTAGGTAAGCTGCAGACTATTGACCTCTTGTAGTCAAAATATTTAGCTCTCAAACATGTCAACTAAAAACATAAGTGGTTGCATATTTCCTTTATGGAGGCAATGGAATCTAAATTATATGCATGAATATAATTTTAGTTAACAACTTTCTGTGAGTGAAATGCTAAGATCTAGGATTCAAAACAAATGTATATGATAGAGGATAGAGAAAGGAGAAAGGTGTGCCCTTCAACATTAATTTTCTCATAAGTCTCTTCAATGATCCCCTTCACTAAAGGATGGAAGTAAAGGGCAATGTGTTGGGTTTTAAACATAGTACATTAGTTGACTCTTGGAAGAATATTTCTTATGGGGGTTTGGGATTGAGATATCAAATAAACTACAATACAAGAAAACTATATTTAAGGATGGGCAATGTTTATTTACATTTTCATATATTCAATTTATTTTCATCCTTTGATCTTTACTTTAATATCAATCTTGTTCTTCAAGTACACTTCAGAAATTGTATGGAATATATAATGCAAAATAAATAGATAAATAAATATGAGTCGAAAATTCCTTTTGTAAGATATAGGGAATTAAAATGTAGGTATTGAGGTGATTTTTACATATTGAACTCCTTTTATTGATGATATACTAACACCAGGAAAGATAATGATGGGAACACATCACCATCATCCCATGGCAGTGCACATTACAGAGAAAGATCTGAGGCAAGTTCTCATTGCCATCATTACACCAGAGATAGCCAAGAAAGGTATAAATAGTCTCAGTATTCTAATATTCATTTTGATTACAATCATGTTGTTAACGATGAACATAAATCATGGCATCAAAAAACATGTACTTTTTGTGGTTTACATAACCATGTATTTGATGAGAGTTGGAAGAGAATGGCAGCACAAAAGAGGATGAGACGTGAAACGCCTTCTCCACAGCAAAGAAAGAAGCAGGTTAAGAAAATCTGGAGGAAGAAGACTTATTGCAGTCATTGTGATAGAGGTGGCCATCAAAGAGCCATGTGTTGGAGGATCCATCTAGGGAAATGCCTTAAAGTCAAAGCGTTGGTGCATGAACCAGTTGAAAAAGTCGTTCGACAAGAAAAACCACCACAGGGAGATGACCCATTCACATTGATAAGTGAAAAATGGTTTCTAGATATGTTAGCTTATCATGGCCGTGTTTTTTTAAATCATTTGTTGCAATTTAAAATGTAAAAATGATGATGTTCTTTCCATCACTTGTTAAGCAACAATGATATGTTGGCCTTGTTTTCATAGCTTGGGTATTATTTCCATTTTGATGTAAACTTGACCATAGAGTATGTGCTATAAACTCATGGAAAGCATGGGATGCTTGGGTCATTAGTTGGTCATGTTAATTAAGCATGTAATTTGCATAATTGTACTATAGGTTTGCAGAGGGCACAGGTGTTGTCTCATCACTTATGGCTCTAAAGAACAAAGGTGAAGGAGAATGAAGGGTGACTTGTCAAAACACTTGTACTGCAGACAAGGTACAAAGAATTTGCAGATTATTTTCATGATTTTGGAGGACTGAAAGCTCCTTAGTGCGTAGGATTGGTCTAGGTGGCTCCAGACACATGCAGAAATCCAAGGGGGCTTAGAAATGGCCAAAATTTAAAGTGGTCAGATTTCTCTTAAACCAGCACCAGATCGAAGTGCTCATTGCCCTGATTCCAACAGTGTGAATGACACTCAAATCCGAGCTCGTATGAGTGAGATAGAGCCAGTCAATGTTTTGGTCAAAGTTTCCATGTGGGCCAGGTTTAATGGTCTTACAAATTGACTGAGCCCATGACATGGAATTTGGATCCTGAGAGCGAGCAAATTTGTTGGATATGTAATTTGTTTAATAACCCTTATTTGTCTAATAACCTTTATATTAGAAAAAATAAAAAGGAATGGTGGTGGGTCATGACCCCGGCCACCTCCATCATACCCTATATAACATTATAAAACAAACAAAAAAATTAAATGGGGTGGCAAGTCACCAACCCTGCTAGCCAAACTGTCGGCATACCATATCTGTGGCGGGTGGTCAAACCCCACCACCACCGAAACCATGCAAAACAACAAACCTGTAGGTTTTAACTCCGTACAGAAATTACCTGCATACGAATTCTAATAACAGAAAATAAACAATGCAATAGCATAACACATAAAACACATATACACAAAGATTTCCCCTGGATCCCAAACCGGGACTACCAGCTTGATTTTTCATTATGTTCCTTTCAATGATACAATACATATTTATACATGCCAAAGCATCCAATACCATGGACCGAAAAACCATCACGTCTAAAACCATGGACCAAAACCATCGCATCCAAAACCATCTGCGAAAACCATGCACAAAACCATAGGTAGGTCCGCCCAACCTAATATAGGGTCCAAAAAAATTTCCCCAGGGCATTGCCCGAGACCTCGTAGAGGGGGGCTACCCCCCCCTGTCAACCCCCGCTGCAATCAGCACAATGAAGGGGGGTCTTTTCCCCTCTGATGAACTAGGTGGGCTAGTCGTGGAAGGAATATAACACAACCCAACATTCTCCTACTTGTTGTTTTCTTTCCACAGGGAGCCACAGGAGAGCTTAGTCATTTATCCAACCCTACAATGCCCATTGTTTCTCTACACCAAGAAAACTTCTCAAATTTCACAGATTTTTTCAATGCATCAGAAGTATTCTTTAAAGTGTCCACCTTTACCAGCAACACCTTTTTGCCTTCTATAATATCCCTCACAAAGTGATATTGAACTCAATATTTTTTGTCTTTGAATTATAAGCAGGGTTCTTTGCCAAGAAAATTGCACTTTGGCTATCACAACCTATCCTTATGGCTCCCTGTACTAACCCCATACTTGAACACAATATCTACAACCAGACTGCTTCCTTTGCTTACATGAGTGGCTGCCATGTATTTTTCCTTTGTATTTGATAGTGCCACTACATATTGTTTCTTACTCATCCAACTCAATGCACCTCCAAATAGGTTAAACGCATACCCACTTGTAGATCTTCTCTGATCCAGATCTCCAGCCCAGTCTGCATCAATAAAGCCATGAATATCCAAAACTCTATCCAATCCTGGTCTTCCTTGGTAGCACAAACCATAATCACTAGTGCCACGCAAATACCTGAAAACCTGCTTCACTGTTGTCCAATGCTCCTTCCTTGGTTTTGACAAACACCTGCTCAATACTCCCACTGCAAGTGCAATGTCTAGTCTAGTATAGACCATCGCATACATCAGACTATCGAGTACACATGCATATGGAACACGGGACATGTCCTCTTCCTCTTCTTGTATCTTGGGACACTGTTCAGCAGATAACTTTACACCTGTAGGAATAGGAACCTTCACCGGTTTACTATCCTGCATATTAAACCTCTGCAATATTGTCTTGACATACTTCCTCTGGTTTAACTAGAGCTTCCTCTTTTCCCGGTCTCTTTTAATTTCCATGCCCAAAATATAGTTTGCAGCACCAAGATCTTTCATATCGAATTTGGAGGACAATTGAGTCTTCAAATCCTGGATAATTTCTTTGTCATTTCCAACCAACAACATATCATCCACATACAAGACCAGATAGATAGCACGGTCAACAATTAATTTAAAATACACATAGTGATATGATTTGCTCTTGGTGAAGCCAAGTCCCCATATAAATGTATCAAATTTCTGATACCACATCCTTGGTGACTGTTTTAACCCATATAGAGACTTCTTTAACTTGCATACTAGTTCTTTCTTACCCTTCACCGCAAAGCCTTCA
>APFE031240124.1:30861-63246 GCA_000404065.3 Pinus taeda | reverse complement strand
CGCCCCCCTCAAACCCCCCTGTGACCCCCCCGCTGCGCAATCGGTGCAACAAAGGGGGGGCTCCGCCCCCCAGTAAACTACGTGGGCTAGTCGTGGAAGGAATATAACACAACCAACGACAAATTTAAACATAAAAAGTTTTGTTATGTATTTTTGGTGCGGGCAAGGATTGACCCCGGGTCATCGCCACACAACCCGTAAGCCAATACTGTTAGGCCAAACGGCCTTGTGTTGTTTAATCCACCAACATTTTGTTTATAAACCATGTGTTTTCTCATTTGATGGGGGGAGAATAGAATGGAGAGAGAGAGAGATGACAGAATGAAGAGCGTCAAAATGAGAATGGAGTTACATGCAGTGGAACTACGCCCAAGTGGAACCATGACATAGTTCCAGGAGGCGAAACCTTGATACGTTTTTCGAGATGAGGAATATTCTCTTAATGCCGAAGATTCCTTGGGAGGTAATTTTTCTCAGTGTCAGAATGTAATCGAATTTACAGTCATTTTTCTCATATTTTCATAGGGAACGCAATGGTGAGGATGGATTCATCTTTTGAGCAGTGGATTTGCATATTCCCAGCATAGGAGAATCTGAGGGAATCTTCCAGATTCCTTGGAGGCTGAAATTTCCTAGATCCAGAATGCAGCCATCTTTATACTCATTATTCTCATAATTTCACAAGGATATCAACGGTGAGATCAATTTTCTAATTTGAGTTGCAGCTCTCCAGTCAGCCCAGAGGAGGGAATCTTTGGATAATCATGGGGGAATCTAAAAGATTCCTACAGGCCCAGATTTGTCGGCGTCAAAATTCGACAAATGGATAGTCGATTTTACACCTATCAATGACACAAATTCAGTGGTGCAGTCATTTTTTGCAGTTGAGCCTTCTATTTTCAGCCATTTTCCAGATTGGAGCGACGGTGTCAAATTTCAAAGCATGAACAGTGGATTCTATGCCATTTGATGCCACGATTTCGATGGTGCATTTAGATCCAACAACTAAGTATTCAATTCTTCGACCTGTATTAGAGTTGAAGTATATGAAGTGTTGTTGTCATGTACTTCTTTGATCATTTTTTGTGAGATGTACTATGTTGTTTTGATTCCTACTTAATGTATGATGCGGAATATGTGTGTCTATTTCATGTGAGATGTATTCATCATGGATTGTTATGTATGTTTTGATTGATATCCCTTTGTTGCCATGATGGCGAGATACTCATTGTCACCATGGGGTTTTTGGTTGAGATCCCTTTGTTGCCATGATGGTGGGATACTCATTGTCACCATGAGTAAGATTATGTCATGCTAATAAGAGGTCTATTGTGAGTAATAGTTCCTGTAGCGGAACGTTTCGTGGAGAGACTTTGCCACTCATGTAGAGGGAACATGTCCTTGTATGACAAAAAACATAGTCCATGTACATCTTCACCATTTCCAACACTGAATGAAGTGGCCAACACCATCTTGACACCAGACCCAGAGACGTAGTCCACACTAGATGAACTATGTTATCAATGTCTCTTGTTTATGATTTGTTGATCGTCATTATGTTTCCATTTGCTTAAGCATGCATATATGTTCATTTATGATCTTATAAAATGAAATTCTAACTACATCACGGAAGCAAAATATCTTGGTTAAATCCGGGAGTTGAGTCAACTTGGATCAACGCACCCCAGTAGGCTTATAGGGAGTGTTGGTCCTAAAACTAGCTCAGATGAAGCAATTTAGGGTTGAAACTTAGGGGGATGAAGGGAACATGCTTAGGGATTTGTGCAATATGGTAAGAAGGGGGAATATGATTTTGATTGATCCCATTAGGAGACTCACTGATTGGATGCGACAAAATGGCCTATAACAGAATTCCCCCTAAAGTGAAAAGTTAGAGATGATGATTGATTACTGTAGTGCTTTACCTTGTGACAAGTCGGGATCAAGGACAACTAGCAAGCTTCATCTGTTACAATACATTTACAGCATGACATCTTTGTTTGTTGAGGGAGGCATACCCATACTCAACTCATAAGCTAACATAACATTTACAATGATCAAAAGACGCGTCCACAGATGCAACTGGTGGACCCATGACTAGATAGTGTCTATATGATCACAGCCATCATACATTGTGATATTTGTATGACTCCTTAAATCGCGGCTCGGATGGATGAAACTAGATCTAGGGTCTTCTATCTCATTCACATGACCAACCAACGTACAAGTCTAACCATGTGAATCAATTAGCTAAAGTCGAACATGGTAGAAACCATCTAATTACCAGCCAATGATGTAATTCATTAACAGACGCGAGAGAAACCATCGATGACGTTAATGGCTCTCAAGGTACTATAGTATAATCTGTATGGTGTGAATAAATGAGTTAATGTCGACCACCACACAGAACCTTTCAGTCGAAGGACATTGATGTAAAATTGTCGTTGAGAGTGACGAAACTTGCCATTGATATATGCAAGCACCAAGGTACCAAAGGTTTGTTTCTAAGTCAACTTCTTGGATGATGTGCTGATGTCGACAGGAAGTGACCTATCATAGGAGGGTCTTGATGTATCCCCCATCAACAACACGAAACAGGTATCATGATTGTGACAGAATGATTAGAATGATGTTGATATGGAACTAGATAAGGAAAAGCAGACATGAAATGAAGGCTTAAGAGTATTGTAGCATAGATCAATTGAATGACTTCTCTTGAACACATTGGTGACACTGAATGGAATTGGAAGCATTGACCCAAAACCAAAATGGAGGCTTTGAAAATGGTATGATCAGCAAAATACAAGCAGATTACCCAACCCAGCAACATAGAGATGAAGTGGAAGAGTGTCGTCTTCAAGAGAAACTCCTTGCCATTAACAAAATGGAATTATTGTTTTCCCAATTTCCCCAACCATACTGGTTAGTACCTCTTTATTTTTTAACAAGCTTGAGGAGGATAACATATGCTTGATCTGTAAGTTCATCCATTGGATGAATCCCTCCGAGTATATTTAACGAACTCTGAGAAGGAGTAGTTTGGCCTTGTCATATTCGACAATTCCATCATTGTTTGATGTCTTAACAAGTCCAACGAAGGAAAACTTGACATATTTTGCATGTTTAGAGAGTTTGAAAAAGAGGCGGAAAAGAAAACTCCAAATTTCCCTTTTTGTAGGTAGTCCCTTAGGTCCAAAAAGGTATAAAACAATACCCAATAGAACCTCTTAGACATGTTCGACTAAGGCATTCCTTTCTTGTATCTAGTCTATCTCAGTCTAGAAAATGGTTAAACTTATACTGAGTAGATGTATATTCATTTACTTTTACGAGTTCAAAAAAACAAGTTCTCAACAATATTTTCATATTTTGGGAGTCTAAAAAGATTTCAAAGAGGACTCCTCTTGGAGGAATGAGTGGTATAAAGTGTAGCAACTGGTTCTGGTCATGATGAAACTTCTCAAAACACATGGAGGTCAAGAGTTTGGCTAATAATACCACTCATCACAATAGTGCCTTAGGAAAGGGTAAAACAACCAAGTGAAAGATTATGATCAGCCAAGTAGACGGTGACGATGGAATGAAAAAACCAAGGCCCTTATGGAAAAAATAGGTTGATAAAAATTGAAATCGCGAGGGATAAAATGGGAATGGCTTCATTTTTACAGAAGCTTCAAACATGGGAAACTATGCTTGAAATTGGTTTCATTTTTACACAAGATTGAAACAGAGGAAAACTATGCTTGAAATAAGTGCATGCCCCCAACATAATCACTCAATTCGAGGTACATGTCCCCCAAACTTTATTTCATGCACCTAAGTAGACTACTGGGTACTAACAATTGGATGGAATGAAGGTTCCTTTACAAGATCAAGTGAAAGACTCGACTAGGAATTTACGAGATATAATCAAAGACTCTAATTGAAATGGGATTTGTTTCATTTTTTCACAAGGTTGATATAGTAAAATAACTATCCTCAAAAGAGCTTGTTTCATTTTTTAAGGAGTTTGACACTAGAAAAGGAACCCTACTCCAAAAAACTTGATCATGGCCTTCAAGAGACCATGGCTTCCAAGAGGTTCTCATCAGATGGGAGAAAAACACTCTGGAAGGGATCAAAGGATCCAACAAAAATATCAGACACAAATTCCCCTAGTAAATGATTCACCATATCACCTACCAGATCTAGGCCAAAATAAGTTGAGCAGATAGTGAAAGGCTTATCTTCAGTAGTAGGTACGTGAATAGGATAGGTTGCCACATAATTAATTTGTGGTGGGGAAGATCCCACTTGCACATTCATAACACTTAGGGAAGTAGTATGATTGGTGGTCAAATCAGGACCAACAAATGAAAGTTGATCAATAGCCACAATCCATCCATCATGTGGGAAGCACATCACTCGAAAGAGTGTGGATAAAACAACATTCATGGCATAAACATAGTCTTGCCCCAGGAGAAAATTGAAGTCCAAAGGGTCTATGACAACCATAACATCAATACATATAGTTTTTCCTCCCAAGGTAACAGGAAATTGAGGAAGGATCCCTAAGGGTTGATTGGTTCTTCTGTCAAAAGCTAATAGATTCAGAGCGATGGACACAAGATGTCGGGAACCCAAAGCTTTCCAAGCAAAGGAGGATAGAATACTAACAAAATCTCCCTCATCTATAACATTGTGATGGATGTCCTTATTATAAGCCTTTACCATGATCTTAAAAGGAATGTAAGAAGGGATATGAGATTTTGTCAATCGACTCCAATCAAAGGAAATGACCCGTTTCATTGGAGGGGGTTCCATATGAACAAGAGAAATTCCCCATTGCCCGATAGAATCAAATTAAACAAGAAGAAATTGAGTGGTATGATCCTTAATCTCTACGGGAATATTACAATCAACTAAAGGTGGAATCGGGTCAACCATTTTCTCAACCAATGGTTGGTCAGGAATAGACTCATGGGATTCACATTCACAGAGAGTGGGGTTGATGGGGTTTGGATTTTGATCAATCACTTCATCAACTAGTGGAGGATTGGGAGAAAGCTTTTGGTAACCAGTTGGAAGTCTAGGCTGATAAGTTGTAAGTTTTTCCAACACTTATGAGGCTTCATCCATATCAAGCCAAAGGTGAATAGGATGATTCCTTTCACATAACCTACAGGGAAACTTGAGTTTACCCTTTTTCCCATGGACCTTACTGTTGCTGGTTGAGGGTTTGTCACCAATATGATCTCTAGAAGCTAATGGCAAAGGCTAATGTGAGCCTGTGCACCACACTTATAATACCTTGGGAATACCAGGACAATCTCTATGAAGGTGGTCACCCTTACATAACATGCAAGAGAATTTACCTTTAAGGGGCTGATTGGAAGATTTATCCATACTAGTTATGTCCATAGCAATGGATGCTTGGTTCCCCCCTGCTTCTTTTTCTTCTTCTTCTTCTTCTTCTTCTTCCTTTTCTTCTTCTTCTTCTTATCTTCTTGGTTACTAGAATCAAGACTTTCACCAGGTGAAGAGGAAGAAAGGGATGAAGAAACAATAGGTGAAGAAGGGAAAGGGTCAACTTTAGGATCAAAATGAGGTTGATGGTGTTCAAGTGGAGGAGAACTCGGTTGAGAAGAAGTTTGGACATTTGAAACCATAGGGGTTGAAAATAACCAAACTAAAAAACCAATGGTAAATCCGGGAAGAGACAACGTTGCCATATAAGGAGCACCAATATTTCCAAAAGGAGGAAAATGACCAAGATTCTCATTAGAGGGATTTTCTTGATTGGTGGGCTCGAGAACCATTGCCACTAGTCTCAACCTAAGATATACTAAGGAGTTTTTCTGCGGGGAGCATGTTCTGTGGTCAATTAATTGATTTTATAAATTAACAACACAAAATAAAACAAAGGGGTAAACTAGTAAAAAGGTTTACCAAGCAATCGTGAACTACAATATACACCTTGGAGAACCAAGGACTTAACGTACGTGTAGGAAATCTCCCAGAATGTTGTGTTCGATGTATCACAGTATACAAGGTGGCCAACTCGGTTACCTATGGATGGATAGCAACCTATAGGGGACTCCTAAAATATACTTGATGGCACATGGGAGTGCAATCCGTAGTAGTGTTGTCTAATGCGTAACTGTTCGATGAGAGCATTCCCATATACTTTTCATGCGTGGAGCGTCATCCAATAAACCCAAAGATACGTGGCGAATGATCCTATACACTTACGTACGTGGAACGAGATTTCGCCCCGAGGATATAACGCTGGAAAACAACGACAACTCCTATGTTTAAATACATTGGAACACATCTTTAGCCAAGACCTCTATGTGTGTCATTAAGTTTTAGATTCTCCTTAGGTTAATTGAGTTGAATTTTAAAGTTGATCTTGAGTTATGTTTCAGTTTCAAGGCTCAAAACTCGATGTCACTTGAACGCGGTTATGATGCAACTAATATGACAATAAGAACTCTTCTCATTTTCGATGAAAGTTATCTAGTGTAGGGAAGAGGTGCAAACAATGATGCAACAATCAAATATGAAACTAGCAAGAGCTTCCTAACTAGATATTTCATTTTCAATATTCCAATTCAATTCAAAGGATTAAAAGATTCCAAACCATGCAATTTAATCTATGCAGGATTCCCTTGAGAAATATGTAAATATAATCCATGCAAAATTTCCTTTCATGCTGTGAAAATGAGCATTCTAACTATGCAAATGTGATAAATGTAAGAGAATTCTTCAAAACAAACACAAGAGGAGTCCAATGAAATCAAACATAATCTAAGATTTCATGAACAGAGAACTCAAACTGAAATTGAGTGAAAATTCCAAAAATAAAAAAATAAAAAGATGACACTAAAAGGTGATTAACACTCATTCACAATTCAACACCCCCCAAATGATCGAGGGGGAATTTTTTTTTTTGCAAAAATGAAAGAAAAAATATACAATATCACACACAAAACCCTAGATGCAAATGAAATATTTTCTTTTCACCACACTTAATTTTCAAAATGAAGAAAACTGAGATGCCAATGTTCAACTACTGATTCAATTACACTTTTTAGAATGAGGACTAGAACAACAATTCATCTAAGCGACCAACAATCAAACGAAATTAGTTGGAAAGCAACCAAATGATAAGAATAAAGGAAAAATCAAAACCAATTCTTACCAAAGGAAAAAAACACAAATGTAAACCAAACGGAGTCTTTAGAGAGACCACAAGGCACTGAAGACTAAGGGAAGTTCAGCTGGAAGTAGGTTTATGAAAGAGAGGCTCGAGAACCAAGGAAAAAATCATGAAAAAAATAGGGGCCAACATTGGTGCAGAAGAGGCGCCAGTGCGTTGTAACGTTGGTACAGTGTGGGCCTGGGTGAGGTGCAATTCTCTATCAAAGGAACTGGGGGAGCGTTGGGCCTGGGAAAGATCATTCTGACACAAAAATTGCAAAAAAACTCAATGAAATCACTTCCTAGGTTTGTTCTTAGTTGGGTGGTACAACAAAGGTCTATCAAGGAGGTAATAAAACACAATGGAAAAGGAAACCAACAAGGGAATACATCATTCCCCGATGTGGTTGCAAATTTTTTATATGGGATTTATGATTGCGGAAAAAAGTATCTCCCCTAGGTCGGTGGCTAACCTAGAACAATAGAGAGACAATGAACACAATGCTTTTCCTTAAATTAAATAGATGACAGAGTGAGGCTTACCTGGAATCATTTGCACACTTTGCTCCTTCTTTAGCTTGGAAGCTCCAATTCCAGCTCCTTATGCTAAAATTAGAACTTGCACAGTCAAATAACACAAGCCAAGAAACTACAAGATCTATGCAGTATCATCTAAGTACTCCATTCAATATATCAACATGGTATTGAAATAAGTGAAATAACAACATCACATATAGGAAAGCAATGAATTCTATGCATTAATATAAATGGAAGGAGATTACAACCATAAGTAATAGTTGATCTTATAGAAGAGCTCCTCCAAGTTGTTGACTTGTACTTTCCTTGTCACAATATGTACCTCCAATCACCCTAAATACATGAAATAATAACCACTCATTGTAGCAGCATAAGGGCATAATCACTCTCCAGAAGCCAAACCCCAACCACATAGAAGGCTGGGAATATATAGAGAAGTAGGGTAATTTGGGATTTCTTATCCAATTACCAATCTAGGGTAAGACATCCAACTTTGATGGAGGGATAGGATAAAAGGATAAGTGGTGAAAACTCCAAGGTAGGGAAAGTTAGGATCTAAATGTTTTATCCAAGGTAAGTAGTTAAAACAACTTCTGGAAACTCCTTGAAGGGGAAGCTTTCAGAATCCCGATCATTCTCCCAGATTTCTAGAACCAACGTAGGTGCATAGGGGAGCGACCTACGGTGACCAACGCAGGCCACAATGGAGCAAATTGTAGGTGAATGCACCCCAGTAGGCTTAAAGGGAGCGTTGGTCCTAAAACTAGCTTAGCTAAAGTAGTTTAGGGCTGAAACTCTAGGGGATGAAGGGAGCATGCGTAGGGATTTGTGCAAGATGGTGACAAGGGGGAATATGATGTTGATTGATCCCATTAGGAGGCTCACTATTAGATTTGACAAAATGGCCTATAACAATTTTGGTATTTTTTTGTTATTTAAAAATGCAATTTTTAATAATTAAACTACCAATAATGACATATGGTAGTGAGAGGCTTGTCTGATGTGAGCCTACTTTATTACAATATGTATAATATATTTTATTGATATCAATGGATATTAGAAAAACCATTTTTAAATAAAATAATGTGTGTGAAGGTTAACCTATGCTCTCTATTCTTTCAAACGCCTCGGTTATCTCCTCATGTTGGGTTTTGACATAATTTTTTATTGTGATGCCTCTGGTGAATGTTTTGTGGTTTGTCAATGTTTTGCAGTATGGTAGTGCCAACATGAATTTCCTATGTTTTTTTTAGTGTTCTAATTTGACTACTTGTTTCTAAAGTAGGTTGAACCTGTTAATATTTTTTTTTTCTATTATTGCTTTTATTTTTATGTTATTTGGTGTGTAAGAATGATCATTGTTCATTGTGATTTGCAGATTTTTTGAAACCTAAATATTTGATGCATTCTAAGGTTGCACTAGTTCTAGAGAGAAGACTTGAACAACTCAAGAAAACAACCGATTATCCCTCATCTCAAGTGTCATAGTAAGAACATATCTCGCAAAAAAAAAAAAAAAATATGCCTTCCCTTACCTCCAGACTACATAACAACTATATTTAATAAGAGTTAAGTGGAAAATTGTATTATGTATAACGAAAGAGGGGTATGTTACTATGGGTGCTAGTATTTTGTTGAATTTATTTTTATTTGAAATCTGCATTTTCAAGTTACTATTCTTGTTATAATTTCTATGCAGGGTGTTTGAAATATCTTTGTAAAATGTAAAGCAATTCGGTCGATACAAAAATCCAGATGTTGTGAAACAAGTTATAGAGTATTCTTTGTGTAAATTCCCAAGATTAGTGTTCTGAAAAGGGTTATAACTTATATTTAAAATTTCTCATCTTATAAATCCAATAGTTAATTGACTGTTGTGTAGTATAGAATTTTGGAAAAGAGTTATGTAATCCTTTACTAAGGCCTTACAATGTGCTTAGCAGAAATGGATTAGCTGAGTTCGAGGTATGAAATACTTTAATTGGTAAATGGCCATCTAATTGTGGTTCATACTTTTAGAAGATTTCATCTTACTAAATCTAAATATTGTTGTCATTATAGCTCTGTGTGATTGGAAATATTTGCCTTGAAACTCTAGAAGAGGCCAAAGCTATGGTTCCATGCCTTAAGGGAAGCCTAAAGTTACCTGTTCTTTATGATAAAAAGGATGTTTATTATTTATGAATTGTGAATCCTATTAACTCATGAAATTTGATTAGGATAACTACGTTATTGCATTTTTATTGGTGTAACTTTGTTTTATAGTTTTCATAGTCACTTCATTTCTTTTGCCTTTATATCTTTAAAGGCATGAAGTTGACGGCTCAATCAATGCATCATTACACAAATATACATGGACAGATACAAAGAGTTGATAAGTCACCCAACCTTCAGCCCTGGCTACAAATTTCAATGCACCTCACTTTCACATTGCAATCACACTAAGCCTTCATATTTTCATTCAATTTTGCAGAAAATGGCCACTGGTCTGTAATGAAATTTTTTTTTGCCTTTTCCATTTTCTCTTATTTGGCATTTTGATTTTCCATTGCTTTATATTACTTGTCTTTTCCCATTTTCTGATGTCCAGACTTAGTTTTTCAAGAAAGAAAAGTGTTGAAGGTGTTATCATTCTATATTTTTGAGGTTGAGGGAGTAAATATATTGGACAACATCAAACCACTTTTGAAGCTAGGATCTAGCCCTACTAGCTTCAGAAGAGGGTCTCTCTTTATAATTTAGCTTGGTTTTTAAGTTGATTTTAGGCTAGTTATGATTATGCTTGGTTGTTTGTTTGAATTTATTTAATCGATTTGGTTGGTTGATCTAATCAAATTACTTTCTTTCCATTGGGCTATAGAGTCAAATTAAGTTGGATGTTGCACCAAATATTTAAAAGAGTAATCACAGGGAAAGCTAGTTACATCTACTGGATCTTTTAAATTGAATTATGAAATGGAGAAAAAGTTGTTTCAGTAGTGATTGAAAAGCATTTAAGAATTTTTCAATCAGACTTCAGAAGAAAACATACAGATTGTAAAAACAGTCCAAATAAGGTGTTCAATAACATATCGTATTTTTAGATCTCCTGTTTTACAATTAGATTTTAGATGATAAGCATACATAGAATAATAGTGGAAACAACAATTACAATAAGAAAAACATCACGAATAAATCACAACACAAGTATCCTGTGAAAAGTATTTGTATTAATGGTGCTCCAGCACCATGGAAAAAGTACAGCGCTTGATAAAAAGAGTTACAATGATCAGGAACCGACCCTCAATACTTCGAATGAATGAAGTATTTAAACATAATTTGCAAAAAAAATTACAATTAATGCCTCATTGACATGGCATTCTATTATTAACTTCAAACTAACAGAAATGAAATAATGCGACCAAAATAGGTGAATTTGGTGAAGTGATTTGGACATCTGGCACTACTTTAGTGGAGAACAATTGTTGAGTGGCCACTATTTGGGTGTTTCTCTAGTGAAGTTGGCCTTTTCTTTATACCTGGTATTCACATAATTTGCAAAAAAGATACAATTAATGCTTCATTGACATGGCATTCTATTATTAACTTCAAACTAACATAATGAAATAATGCGACCAATTGACGTGAATTTGGTGAAGTGATCTGGACATCTGGCACTGCTTTGGTGGAGAATAGTTGTTGATTGGCCACTATTTGGGAGTTGTGCTGGTGAAGATGACCTTTTCTTTAATCCTAGTATTCACATAATTTATCCCACCGCTCCTCATCTGGAATGGTAATTTTTGTTCCCTTGTGGTAGATCTCATCTACCTCGGTATACCGAGCAAATGTAGGTTTTACTACAAAAATATGCTTTACTCGTGTTGGATGAAACTCATGTTGTTGATAGCTTCATAAAAATCTCTCCCTGCCATAGCACCTTTAATGTGGGAAGACTTTGCAATATCTTTTGCAATGTCTTTTAGCTTCTTCATATAGTCTTCCCTGCTCATCAACTTGTCATTGATTACAAATAAAGAAGCTAGACCTTTCTTATTTAATGCTTTTATTCTGGTGAAAAACCTATTAATTGTTGCCTCCAAACTATGACATTTCTCTATCAGATGCACAATCAAATTATTCTTTGTCAAAACTTTATTTACTTCTAATATTGTTTATGTTCTATCATCTACTCCCAAATCATCCAATTCATATCCGTTTTTAGAGTTGAGAAATTCGATAATGTGGTTGGATGTGGTAGGAATTTCTCCCAATTTAGTGTTGATAGTGGAAATGGCCTACATGGCTTTCTCCATCAACTCTTTCTGCTCAAATATAATATGGATACAAGGCTAAATTTCATCCATTGCTTCAATAATATTATTCCACGGAATTTATTTAACTTGGGCTAGTGTGTGGCCAATAGAGGACTCAGTTGTTGATTTCCTCCATACTTCTATCTAGTTTTGATCTCTATGTAGCTCTGTTGCATGAAAATTTTTAGTCTTTGTCTTCTGCTCTTGGAGAAGATTGATTTGAGCCTGCAATATTTTGATTTCTTCAGTTTGGAGAGACATGTTCTGGATTACACTTTCCAACGTATCTACGGCAACCCCTCTATTTGTTGTAGAAGATGTAGTTGTAGGAATGATTGTGATAGGAAGTGATTCCAAAGGGACAATAGCCATTTTTGCAACTTTCTCATTTTCTTTGATTATATTTTCCATCTTTGTCTCCATTTTCTTCAACTATGAACTCTGCTCCATGATGAGCTTCATCATGTTTGCCTTCTATGACTTTGTTTCTTCAATGTCCTTGGCTAGAGGATCTTCTGTGGCTGGTAATTTTAACTGCTTCCTTAATGCCACTATGTTTGTATTCTTTTTCCTTATGATCTCTTTTGTAGCATTGATATTTGCAAGATAATAACCTACTTTAGTCACCAAGTCCTCCAAAGATTTGATCCTGGTGTCTTTGGCTAGTGCAGAGACTTTATCCATCTTCAATTGTGATTGAACATTGGCTAATGTAACCTACGGTTTAGACAAACTCATAGTAGTGTTAGTGAGAGTAGATGAAATCATTTTCCCAGTCTTCTTGTGCATCTCCATTTGGTCAATATCTTGGAGAGTGATAGTGAATAGAATTTCTATAGTATGGGGCAATAATAGCTCTTTGGCTAGGTAGATAGCAATCATGACACTTCCTGATGAATTCAGGGATGTTGTGGGTACGGGGAAAGATATAGTGGGGAAAATTGGATTCCGATAGTTGAATATCATCATATTTATCTATAGACTTGTCCTCAAGCCACCAATACATCTCAAATAGATCAAATTCACAAAGGGTTTCATGAATTTTATAGTCTCTGTTTGCCAAAGGGATGTGGTGAAAATCAATGGGAGGGTGGATCAAAGTACTCACAGATTCCTCTTGTCCCTTGTCTTTCGGAGGCATGATTGGCTAAATTGAGAACACTGTTGAAATCTGGATGGTACAGACTTACAGTGTGCAGAGGGGACTTGGGATTAGCAAACAAGAAAACTGAGGTATAGGCCTGAAATTCGGTTAGCTGGTAATATCCTCGGCCGAGTGAAATTGTTGCAGTTTGGACTAGCGCACTTGTAACAGACAATGGCAATAGCAGTTTATAAACTTAGTAACCAATGAATGGGTGAAATAAAGGATTTTATAATTTTATATATTTCTCATTGATGGTGGCACGGGTTCGTTGGATTAATGGTTAAGCAATTTAATTTCTTAACAGACTGATTTTGGAGGGAGCGGATGTGATTGGTAGAGCACGGATAAATGATGTGGCGATAGGTGACTGGCGGAAGCGTAATGGATACGGTAGTGGTATCATATGAGGAATAAACCATTGTTCAAAGGGGGGGTGGAGGCAGTTAATGGTTTCGGCCGAGGGGGTGCAAAATCATGTGGTGGTAACACGTTGCGGTGGGCACTGTTGAGTCTCTATTTTGTCTTATTTTTATTTATCTCTCTCATGTTGTTGATTCGCTAAATGATTATTTTCGAAGAGTATTTGTTACTTCTTTGTTTTAACAGTATTAAAATAGAATTAATGAGAGTTTAATTAAGGTTTGTATGTTGCATGATTAAAACTGGTTTGATTATACTTTGGGATGTGCCTGCACCATTGCATTTACGTGCCTACACCATTGCATTTACCTACCTGCACCATTTTATGGCTCCCTACACTATGCTAAACTCAAACCTGGTCTTATGCTATCTTCATGAAGGTAGTGGTATTTTATTAGCAGCATGCAAACTCTTACACTGATATCATTGTGGTTCAAGTTGTGCCTATACTCGAACCCTCCAGTTCATAGGGCTCGAATTGTGGCCAATATTGTTGGGCAAGATACATGGACTGCACACTTTGGCAAGCCCTCATCACATGAAAGAGCATGTTGCAGATGGCACGACAAGAGATGCCCTTGACATACTTGCTGGAGTGGAGATATGGCCTTGATTATTGCCATGGGACTGATCTTACCTTAATGTCTATAAAGGTCCTCACTCGATCGGTGTTGGGCCTCAAGCTCGTAGTAAAGCCAAATGTCAGTCCTGAAGCTACGATGACAGTATCTTTTCAATTTCATTTTTATTGACTTTTCTTTCACCTCTTTCAATTCAAACTTATGCTCGAACATGCCTTCCACTTTTCCTAGCAACAACTGCATTAGGATTCATAACGAATGAGCTAGGTTATTATGAAGATGGTAATTCTAATATAATATGCTGATAATGACGGAAGTTGATACAGAATTTAACTTTGGTGGAAATGGACACTTGGCATTCGAGCACATAACTTGGGCCCCATATCAACGCAAGTTAATTGACATCTCCCTGCTATCTCTATGCATCATATTGATTGATTAGAAAGTCAAGTTTCCAGTAGTTCAATCGATAACTCGAGGTGCACGACTGTGGAAAGGG
Source organism: Pinus taeda (assembly GCA_000404065.3). Lineage (NCBI taxonomy): Eukaryota > Viridiplantae > Streptophyta > Pinopsida > Pinales > Pinaceae > Pinus > Pinus taeda. The sequence goes on along the minus strand of APFE031240124.1, from coordinate 48,585 downwards.
TTTGTATTGTTACTCAATGCCCACGCTACAAGCGCACCTCCATCTCAGTGTATGATGGCATCTGGAAAATCTAAACCTTCTAGTGCCACTGTTGGATCGTTTACCAGAGGTGCGTTGCAGGAGGATGTCATTTCAATTCGATGCGATATCGGTGCTTTTCTGAGTGCCACAGCATCTCGATTGCTATCTGATATCGGTCTTGGCATCTCTTTAGCATTAGTGCCACTTTATATTCTAGAGATATCACCCATTGAGTTTGTGAATCCATTTCTCATTTGCGTTGAATATTGTTTGGTGGCAAGATTACCCTTGGATGGGAATCCATTATGACTAAAACTTCCAACGCCGTATCTGAAGGCCACGAGGGACGTAGCAGTGACTGGGAAATTCATTACGCGGAATTGAAGGGCAGTTGAATCGCACCTTCCATCAACAGCTACTCTAGGAAAAGAGGAATGATTCACCAAAATCGTTCCCTCTTTCGACACTCAGTTTCAAACTAATTCTTATTTTGGCAAATTGTTAAAACTACTGATCTTCTATATTTTAATTAGCTGGATTAAAAGGCCCATTATGCAATTGAACGTCTATATAAGAAATCGACTAGATAAAACATTAATTAGTCAATTAATTAGACAATTAGATAGTAAGGAACGAAATCGATCGAGCCAGGGACAATGCACAGGATAGGAAGGTACAAAAGGGAGGAGGAGTTGTCCCAATGTAACCTCATGCAATTCATAACTAGTGGATCACTCCTCTTGTCTTGCCGGAGCTGAGCATTATCTGCTTGATGTAAAGATTTTTTTTCAAGAATTAATTGAAGCAATTTTCATCTATGTTCAGTCTATTTATTTATTTCATCTAATGATTTTGACTGTTGTGTAAACCAAGTTAATCGAGGGTGTGAGCTGGCTGGGTTGGCTGCCAGACCATCTCACCACCGCTCTTCATTTATTAAATTAATTAGCATTTAAATTGTCATTTATTGTGTGAATTTTATTTAATAATTTATAGTCTCTTTCCTTCTCCAGATTGATGTTAATTAATTTCCCGCAACGTTTTCCTTTCAACTCTAAACTTCATTGATTTTCCGCGTTAATAAATTGTTCCTGTACTTGAGATTTGTGCTTACACTTGGGATATTTCTTCATATGAAATTGTGTCCCTCCAGTTGTTCTTATTTACAAGATCGGCTTATGCGTTGATAAGCTATAATTGATTTATATTCCAGAACATGAAAACGATGTGAGTGATTATGGTTTTGAGGTACTGACATATTCATTCAATCTATGCTTACAAAAACCATATATTACTTGTATGTCGCGGAGCCGATATTAATGAAAGCAAATTGTGCCATGTTGAAAACAATAATATTTACTTCCCATTAAACTTTTGGATAGTTCTCCATGATTTATTTTCAAGAACAAGGAAGGCAAGATTCGTATTAATTTAATTTCTTTCATAAGTTATTTACGCAGTAGATTGACTTGTCGATGCTTTCAAGTTAATTTCACACAGAATTAGTAAGAGCAGAATTAGTACAGGCAGAATGATTTTGAATTCCTTCCAGCATTTATAGTATCTCGATATTGTGTCGACACTGTTTGGTTTCCAATTATGATTCCCTTTCTGTTTGCTCGTACTTAGAATTTCCCTTCGCATTGGTTTGCCTTTTATTTCCCGCATGATTTAATTATTTGGATTGTGTTTCTTGAATTCTCTTTTAGTGCAGGATTCCATTTATTGATGAGATTAATACGCAAGATAGACTAGCATTTGTTTTGCAGCTTGCCAAGGGCTTTCTCTGGAATTTCCAGTGTTGCGTCTCAAATTTCACGAACTATCCGAATTGAAAAATTAAATGTTGATACATTTATAGACCCTATACTGCACCCAAAATTTAGGCGATGTTGCCGAGGAGGCGCTCAGGGGATTGACCTTGGTGATTTTCCGCATTTGTTTTTTTTTCTTCACCTAGTTTCTTTTGCAATTTTATGTTCTTTGAATTTATTTCTTTCTTGCACTGTTGCTTTAAGGTTTCTCATTTTCTCTAATGTTGAAAGAACTTCCCACCCTACATATATATATACACACCATTCATGTGCTAACGAATGTGTCAATTGGCTTGTTAAAAATAGGAAAATGGTATTTTGGGGAATCATCTAATGAGGAATTTTTATGCTGCTACAGAGACATACAATTCATCTAATGAAGAATTAACAATTGAAAATTTAATATTTTGATTCAACAAAAAAATTATATTATTAAATCTTTGATTTCGAAATTGGATGATTTGTAGGAAGAGTGGAAGCAGGATGAAAACCCACCGCTTATCTTTTGTGCCAACTATAGAAAGAAACACCTCCTTGGAAAGTGTGCACTTAGTAGCCTAAAAATTTGCAATATCTGTTAAGAGGATCATCCAACAGAACGTTGCCCATCACTACCAAGATTATTGCAGGTACTCAAGAAATCAAGTAAGGAATCAAATCGACTACCAGGTATAACTCAAAACCTATTATCATTTGATACTTGGAATAATGCTTACTTTCCTGAGCAGGCTCATCAACATTTTTATAATCCTACAGTTTCATGGAAAAAATTTAATCCTCCTCCAATCAAATATCCTATTTCATGGTCGTAGTGGCCCTCTCCTTTGCCCTCATCCTCAAGGCAGATATCACCATGGCCTCAAGAATCGTTTGGATCTTTATCTCTAGGGAAATTTCCCATGCAAATTCAATCATATGAATACCAACACCAACCACAATTTCTCTCCAATGCACCATTAAGTTATCCTCCTCCATGGTCCCAACTGCATGTGAAACCTTACCCTAACCTTAATCCATACCCTACCCCTTATCCTAATCCTTACCCTACTCCTTATCCTTACCCATACCCTAGCTCTCATTCAAACCCTAATCCATACCCTAGTCCTAGTCAATACCCTAGACCTAACCCTAATCTGCACCCTAGACCTAACCCTAGTTCTAATTCAAAACCTATACCTAACCCTAGCCCAAAGCCTAATCCCAATCCAAATCCAAACCTTACTCCAAGCATTGACCAAAACCCTAGCCCAAACCATATCATAAACCCTAATCTAAACCATCAGGTTACACAGCAGTTTCAAACACCTATTCTTCCCATTGAAAAAAATGCTACATCTTCCATGTTTGGAAAGGGAATTAATTTGGAAACTTCCCCCATTACTACAGAGCATTCACCCCAAGAAGATATAATTCAAAGACCACCAAAGGAGAAATCTTTCATTGGAACTTGTTCTGAAAATGTTGTTGAAACTCGAAACCCTAGAATCTCTCTCAACCATTCTTATCAATCTGGAAATCAAATATTTGAGCTTGAATTTGAGGGATTTATCTTTTGTCTTTCACCATATTCTTTGTGCCTCCAGGAAAGTGACTATCAAATTGTGGAAGACTTGCATCAGTTGGAGAATCATAAATATGTGTATTCCATTGAATCCTGGTTTCAAGCAGTCATTAAGCCATCTTATTTCCTCATCATTCAGAAACTCTTAGTACCATATCAATTGAAGCAATTGGTTTCCCATGATTTGGTATGTCTTGAAGTATATTCTTTAAAACTAAGTGTGAGTATAATCAGCGTTTTGTTACACACATGGCTTCATTGGAAGTATGCCTTCACTTAAAGGTGGTATTTCTTTCTTTAAAAATAGGGTAGGATATAGGAGAATAATGAATAAAGATGCATAACAACACTCTTGAACTTGTGATTCCCTAAAATCACAATTTTGAAATTTCTATTATCATGCACTCTCATGGTAAGACTTGTCAAAAGAAATTTATGCTTAATACCTCATATTTTAAAGTGACTTTGATAATGCATTAACATGTCAGTTAAGGATATTGTTATAAGTTACATGTAATACTTTTCTCCTATCCTTAGAAACTATTGTTCAGAACGTCTTTTTAAGTCCTCTTCGAAGGGATCAATGAAAAACCTCCTATGATGGACCACGCCTACAAAATTATAATAAGATTTCATAAAGAACCCTGGCATGATCAACTCAAGGAATATTTTTGGTCATTATCTGAGATGTTTTTTAAATAAGTTCTTAGGGTAGCATGACCAACCAGTAAATAATAATAATTAAAAACTTTTCACACCATCTTGCACTCTTAAGGAGTATATTTGCTTCCTCACCTATTAAGTAACCCATCTGAGGTTAATCATAATCAGAGTTTTTTCCTAAAAACTTAAATGAATTAATTGAGGGATAGGAGGTCTCATTGCGAGTCGACCTACTATTATCATGGGTCCTAAGGAGAATGACATTACCACACTGGTCACCAAGCTAGGGTAATGGATTTCAGTTGAAAAACTAGAATACGAGAGGTCTCATCACGAGCTAGCTTGTTCATTCTTGCTAGTTCTCATGAATGGCATTGTCAATAGCTGGTTACCAAGCCAGGACAGCGGCCTTCAATTAACTTCTAAAAAGAGAAAATGTAAAATGTTCTTAAATGACTCTAAATTTATATCTAATAGGTGGGACAAAAGCATTTCATAAGGTTAAAATGTACCCCTTTCGAGGCTATGGACGCCTGCTTGCAGCAGGGCCATGCCTATGGTATTAAAGTTAATTTTACACTATTATTTACTTGGTCGTTTTTTTCCTTTCCCTGAACTCACTATTAATCTCTTTGAGAATGGATTTAACATCCTTCTGTTGTTATGCCTTGGATTTCTATCTTTTTGGAAAGATTTTTATGGACATGGGACCCTTAGTGTAGGTAGCTCATTATGCCCAGACAAGAGAGCTTTACTTATACATGGATAATGGTAAGATAATCACTGTGGGAAGGTATTGCTATGTCCACTTTTAACACTATGGTTTTTTTCTTAAATCAGGTCACTCATATTTACAATGAGGATATTAAAAGTGAAACTTCTAATAAGGGATGCCTCCAAGATATTATTTTGGAAATTTTAAAAGTTAGCTATTTTATTCAAGTAATAACACCATCCGTGCAATTTAGTTTTTCATGGAAGCTTTCGTTTTAGGTTTTCTTGAAATCAGTTTAAGCAAATAAAGAGTTAGCAGACGTTGTGTTTTAGAGTAAGATTTATGTAGCGCAGGAAATGTGATCGCGAAAAATTGCAAGAAATATCATTTTGAACGCCTACAAATGTTTCTAATTTTGTTTTTTTTGCGAGGAAGTAACAGTACCGAATTTCCTTGCATGAGGACATGAAAGATGGTCTGCATGGGGGGATGTTGGGTCTCTATTTTGTTTTATTTTTATTTATTTCTCTCATGTTTTAGATTGGATAAATGATTATTTTCAAAGAGTATTTGTTACTTCTTTGTTTTAACAGTATTAAAATATCATTAATGAGAGTTTAATTAAGGTTTGTATGTTGTAGGATTAAAATTGGTTTGATTATACTTTGGGAGGTGCCTGCACCATTGCATTTACCTACTTGCACCATTTTATGGCTTCCTACACTATGCTGAACTCAAACCTGGTCTTATGCTCTCTTCATGAAGGCAGTGGTATTTTGTTAGCAGCATGCAAGCTCTTACATTGATATCATTGCGGTTGAAGTTGTGCCTATACTCGAGCCCTCTAGTTCATGGGGCTCAAATTGTGGCCAATATTGTTGGGCAAGATACACAGACTGCGTATTTTGGCAAGCCCTCAGCACATGAAATAGCATGTTGCAAATGGCAGGACAAGACATGCCCTTGACATACTTGCCAGAGTGGAGAGATGGCCTTGATTATCGTCACGCGACTGATCTTACCTCAATGTCTATAAAGGTCCTCACTCGATCAGTGTTAGGCCTCAAGCTCGTAGAAAATCCAAATGTCAGTCCTGAAGCTATGATATCAGATCTTGTCGGTTTCATTTATATTGACTGTTCTTTCACCCCTTGCAATTGGAACTTATGCTCGAACATGCCTTCCTCTTCTCCTAGCAGCAACTGTGTTAGGATTCATAACGGATGAGCCAAGATATTATGAATATGGTAATTCTTATATAATATGATGATAAGGAAGTTGATACGAAATTTAACTTTGGTGTAAAGGGACACTTGGCATTCGAGCACATAACTTGGGTCCCATATCAACGCAAGTTAATTGACATCTCCCTGCTATCTCTGCACATCATATTGATTGATTAGAAAGTCAAGTTTCCAGCAAATCAATCGATAACTGGAGGTGCACGGCTGTGGAAAGGGTCGGTATTGTTACTCAGTGCCCATGTTGCAAGCACGCCTCCATCTCAACATACGATGGCATCTGGAAAATCTAAACCTTTTGGTGCCACTTTTGGATCGTTTACTGGAGGTGCGTTGCAGGAGGAGGTCATTTCAATTCGATGTGATATCAGTTTTTCTGAGTGCCACAGCATGTCAGTTGCTTTCTGATATCGGTATTGGAATCTCTTCTGTGTTGGTGCCACTTTATATTCTAGAGATATCGCCCACTGAGTTTGTGAATCCATTTCTCATTTGTGTTGAATATTGTTTTGTGGCAAGATTACCCTTGGATGGGAATTCATTATGACTGAATCTTCCACCACCGTATCTGAAGGCCACGAGGGATGTAGCATTGACTGGGAAAGTCATTACATGGAATTGAAGGGCAGTTGAATCACACCTTCTAGCAACAGCTACTCCAGGAAAAGAGGAACGATTCACCAGAATCATTCCTTCTTTCGACACTCAGTTTCAAACTAATTCTTCTTTTGACTAATTGTTAAAACTAATAATCTTCTAAAATTTAATTTGTTGAATTAAAAGGCCCATTATGTAATTCAATGTCTATATAAGAAATCAACAAGAGAAAACATAAATTAGTTAGTTAATTAGAAATTACATAGTAAGGAAGGAAATCGATTGAGCCAAGGATAGTGCGCATGAGAGGAAGGCGCGGAAGGGAGGAGGATTTGTCCCAATGTAGCCTCACATAGTTCATAATTGGTGGATCGCTCCTCTTGTCTTGTTGGACCTGAGCATTGTCTGCTTGATGTAAAGATTGTTTTTGAGGAATTAATTGAAGCAATTTTCATTTATGTTCTGTCTATTTATTTATTACATCTAATGATTGTGACTGCTATGTGAACAAGGTTAATAGAGGGTGTGAGCTGACTGGGTTGGCCTCTAGACCAGCTCGCCACCACTCTTCATTTCTTAAATTAATTAGCATTTAAATTTTCATTTACTGTGTGAAGTTTATTTAATAATTTATAGTCTCTTTCCTTCTCCAGATTGATGTTATTTAATTTGCTACAACGTTTTCCTTTCAGCTCTAAACTTCATTGATTTTCCGCATTAAGAAATTGTTCTTGTACTTGAGATTTGTGCTTACACTTGGGATATTTCTTCATATCAAATTATTTCCCTTCAATTGTTCTTATTTACAAGATCGGCTTATGGATTGATAAGTTTTAATTGATTTATATTCTAGAACATGGAAACGAAGTGAGTGATTATGGTTTTGAGGTACTGACATATTCATTCAATCTATGCTTACAAAAACGATATATTACTTGTATGTTGTAGAGTTGATATTAATGAAATCAAATTGCATCATGTTGAAAACAATAATATATACTTTCCATTAAACTTTTGGACAGTTCTCCATGATTTATTTTCAGGGACAAGGAAGGCGAGATTCATATTAATTTAATTTATTTCATAAGTTATTTACGCAGTAGATTTACTTGTCGATGCTTTCAAGTTAATTCCACACAGAATTAGTACAAGAAAAATTAGTACAGGAAGAATGATTTTGAATTTCTTTTGAATTCCTTCCAGCATTTACAGTCTCTCGATATTGTGTTGACATTGTTTGGTTTCTAGTTATGATTCCCTTTCTGTTTACTCGTACTTAGAATTTCCTTTCGCATTGGTTTGCCTTTTATTTCCTGCATGATTTAATTGTTTGGATTGGTGTTTCTTGAATTCTCTTTTAGTGCAGGATTTCATTTATTGATGAGATTAATATGCAAGATAAACTAGCATTTGTTTTGCAGGTTGTCAGGGGATTTCTCTAACATTTCCAATGTTGTGTCTCAAAGTTCATGAACTATCCGGATTGACAAATTAAATGTTGGTATATTTATAGACCCTATACTGCACCCAACAGGCACGGGTTTGAATACTGCCCATTTCATACCCCCCCAACACTAAAGTTCGGATGGTGAGGGGGGTCTGAAATGTACTGTAGGCCATCAGATTTTAAGAGGTGGGAGCGGATGAGGGGAGAAGTGGTGGGATATTAACATGATGTGATGGGGCGCTTGGTGGGGTAGAATAATGTATTTAATGGGGTATGATGGGAGTGTAGTGGGGTAAGCAGATGAATGAGGATATGAGAGGAGGGGTGATTTTGGGGTAATGAAACTTTAGGGATAGGGGATAATATACCAAAAATCATTTGATATGTTGAACCTTAGATCTTTAATCCCTTTGCCTTTCTTCTGCACATGAAAATAATATTTAACATTCGACTTAGGATAAAATATTCATGTTTTTCCTCTAATCACCATAGTGCTTCTACCTACCCTTTCTCATTTCAATTATTTTTCTAAGCTAACATTTTCTCTTCTTTCTTTGCAGGGTGCATTTAAACTAGCAAACCCAAATCATTTTTATTTTATGAAAATCTACCTTATCATATCACTTATTTCGCCATTTATTCAGATTAAACTATTGAATCAATTTTATTTCGACCTAAATACTGGTTTACCAAGCTTAAATTGTTTGGTAAACTTGTATTCACTATCCTATTCAACAGAAATTTAAAGGTGTTCAGTCATGATTAAACTGTTTGAATTGAACAAATCTTTAGTCATTCTGGCATTCAAGAACAATTTGCACACAACCTTATTTGATAATAAAATAAAAGATCTAACTTATCAATAGTAGTGTTTAGACTTGCAGAACTTTCTGTGTTATATTCTATTTTTTCTTTTATGGGGTTCTTATTTCGTTTTTTTTCTTATTTTTTTTTTAACATACCCTCTTTTCATTTTCTTTTTCATATCTTTTGGAAATCATTTGAATATTGAAATTCATGTACAATATGAAATTACAAATACAAAATACTCAATCACCTTGAGATCCTATAATTTATAGGAACCTAACACTGCCTCCAGCTAGGGATGGCACTTCTCCAAGTGAAGTGTCAAGAACATATGATCAGTAGCCTTGAGTAATCCATGTCTGTAATCTCTTCATTTGATTTCTTTGTTGTTTAAGATACTATCGGTAGCTCATCAATCTAGTCTTAGGGCCTTGAATGCGATCTTCAACCTTTGTTAATAAGTTACCCAATAAAAACCATAAAGACTATGATATTTACAATGATGAAAGGAGAATATGTAGGCTAAGAAAAGTAGTGCTTCAGCATCCTGCCATTGACAGGACCTCCAGGTATCTCTACTCCATCTAGATCTTTAAGGTAGAATGCATTATTTCCCTTGAAAGCATGAACAATATATGGCCCATTCCAAATATTATCAAAATTTTTGTGCTTTCCTTTGTCTTCTCTCCTTGAATCCCATCTTAAAACTTGGCCTCCAATGTTAAAGTCATCAACTTTTGTTCTTCTATCAAAGATCGTTTTAACATTTTCTTGAATAACTTGGGTCCTATTGTATACTTCCTCCCTGGATTGTTGAAACTAGATAGTTTGATTGATCCTTCTCTTTACATCATTGGGAACAACTTGTACTTCTTGAATGATCTTCATGATTGAAACTCCTAAAGAGGATGGAAAAACTGCATCCATCTCATAGACCAATTGGTATGGTGACATGCCAATTGATTTTTTAGTAGTAATTCTGTCAGCCCAAAGTGCATTGACCAACTTGTTATGCCAAGAATTTTTGTTCTCTTCTAACAACGTTTCTATGATGTTTACCAAACTTTTATTTGAGAATTCACCCAACCCATTACCCTGAGGGTAATAAGTTGTTGAATGTCCCAAAATAATGTGGTATGAGTGTGACAACAGTGTGCCATACTTAGGGGGGATTTTCTGCAACCACTATATCCATCACTAGAATTTTAGCAAGGATTTGGGCTAAAGTAACACATAGGTCTTTGATAAGACCTAGGCATCTGACTTTGCTTGAATCAAAGGAATACAAATCTTTGTATTGTCTAGTAATGTCAAGTCCTAGTTTCTCCATGACTATTTTGGGCATTAAATTATAGGATGCACCTGAATCTACAATAGAGTTATGAAGAATTTTATCAAGGATATTCAAACTGACATAAAAATGAGGGACTCCTCCTTCTTGAGGTTTGCCTTCAATTTCTGGCCCAAATAATAGTTCAGACTGATCATCATTCAAATTTAGACCATCAATTTTCTATGCAATATTTAATGCTTTCATGACCTGAGTCCTGTACACATTCTTGTTCTTTAATTCAGTTAAGGGGATAGAGATTTTCAATTTGGAAAGTTCATTTTCTATGTTGAATGGTGTTTGATTTTTAAGCAAATTTAAAAAATCAAACTTATCAGCAACTATTTTTGTGTCCAATTCAATTTGTTGGCTGGTAGAAGGGAGATTAGTTTGAGTAATTCTAGAAGTTGTATCAATGGTCTTTTTTATGGTAGCTTCTATTGGCTTCTTTCAAAGATTTTATGTGGTTTTTTTAGGGGCATTTTCTGTTGTTTTTTTTTTAATCAGAATCAAAGACCTTTTTGATAGGATTTTTAGCATTCTTTTTATTTGCAGTATCTTGATTTTTCTTACTTCTAAGATTATACTGGTTATGGACTTCCATTATAGCATTTTCAAATCCTTGTTTGCATTCCTCTGACTCCTCATAATCCATTTCAGTCTGGGCTATAAGAAAAACTTCTTGTTCCTCCTGAGTGAGGAAAATTGTTTCATCATCACTTATCCCTAACAAATTAATTTGATTATAATCCAAATCTTCCACAATATTCCCCTCATCATCTATGTAATTTTCCTGAAAAGGAGGTTGAATCTGCTGATCTGGACCCTTTTGTTCTCTTTGTTTAATTTGGGGAACATTCCTTCTAAAGTTTTGGTTTCTAGTTTGAGGGACATTTTTTGTTTTCTCTTACTTGATTTTGGTCGTTGATATTCACTCTTTGCATCATTTGATTCACTACTCTGACTAAGTTATCAATCTTATGGTCAACAACAGAAGTATAAGGTTCTTCTTTTATGTTTAATCTCCATTCAGACTTTTGTTTTCCTTTTTTGGCCAAGATGTTGGCTTCAACTTTAATTGCATTTGCTTGCATTTCTTCCAAAGTTTCCAGGTCTCTTTCCCTAAGTTGATATTCCATATCTACATCGAAACCATCTGGAAAATCAATCAGGGCTAGGCCAGGGGAGGGCTTGAAGTCTTATGGAATGGAATTGTAAATATTATTGAATCTTTCACAATTCTCTTCCACAGTTTCATTGGGTTTTCTTTTTAACCTTTTATATTCGTTTAGGAGTTGAAGTGGGTTCTTCTTGATCTCCCATCTAGCTAAAAAATTTTGATGGAAAGCTTCAAAGTTGGCTATACTTCATGCAGGTAAACCCCTAAACCACTTCTTAACATCACCTCCTAAGCTTTCAGTAAACAATCTCATTTTAACATCGTCTTCATCCACTTCTTGGAGATCAAAAACATCATTCATCCTATCCACATGTTGTTGGGAAGTATTAGCACCAGTATTATCAAAGGTCACAATTTTGGATGGATAATCTATAGGCATAGCATTTAACTTCCCTGGAAACACCAAGGAAGCATACCTTCCTGCCATAACTGTCATGGTAGATTGACTTGAGGATGGACCTAATGGAGGTGCAGTTTTGATGACTACAAGGATAGTAGGGACATTAGTTTGAGAAATCAGAGGTAGGGAAGTTGAAACTATCGAATGAGTAGGACTGGGAGGATGTAAATGTACAGATTGGGAATACTGACTAGACAAAGAGGCTACTGCAATAGTCAAAGCAGAGAATTCAACAGATTGTTGAATGAAAGCTTCCTCGATAGCTTGGTCCAACACTAAAACTAGACCTTGTAATTTGTCAAATTGTTGTAAAGATTCTAGATCTGGATCTGTTTCAAGGTCTTGGGTTTGGAGTACATATGGTTGCAGTATGGTTTTATCTATGACACTTTGATCAATAAAAGCCTCAGACTTTAATCTAAACAAAATTTTCTGAAAAGGCAAATAAAATTCTATGTCTTGTAAAAGTTCAAATTTCTCTGGGAGAGAATTAGACCTTGACAAACGGGTACTTTCCAGAGGAGAATTAAATCTAGACAAGGGATTATTACTACCTTGACTCTCGATAAAGATTTTCTTTCTTACCAGTTTCCCAAGGTCATCTACAATTTTAGCAGGGTGGTGATCAGGATGAGATTTAGTATAAATTCTTTTGGGAGCTAGGGTTATGAAAAATCATCACACAAAAATCAAAATCAAAATTCAATGGTACAACAGGTATCTACAAAAACAACCTCAGATCATGTATTTCATAATGATACAGTAATTGCTTACTGAAATATTGATTTTAAACCAGGGAATAATAATGTTTTGGATTAAAATGTATTCTTCCCCAGTATGGTCGCCACTATGTTATCGTTCTATATTTTTGAGGTTGAGGGAATAAATATATTGGACAACATCAAACCACTTTTGAAGTTGGGATCTAGCCCTGCCAGATTCAGAGGGGGGTCTCTCTTTATGATTTAGCTTGGTTTTTAAGTTGATTTTAGGCTAGTTATGATTATTCTTGGTTGTTTGTTTGAATTTTTTTAATTGGTTTGGTTGGTTGATTTGATCAAATTACTTTCTTTCCATTGCGCCTTGGAGTCAAATTAAGCTGGATGTTGCACCAATTGTTTAAAAGAGTAATCACAAGGCAATCTAGTTACATTTACTGGATCTTTTAAATTGAATTATGAAATGGAGAAAAAGTTGTTTCAGTAGTGATTGAAAATCATTTAAGAATTTTTCAATCAGATTTCAGAAGGAAACATACAAATTGTAAAAACAATCCAAATAAAGTGTTCAATAACATATCTTATTTTTCACATCTCTTGTTTTACAATTATATTTTAGATGATAAACATACATAGAATAACAGTGGAAACAAAAGTTACAATAAGAAAAACATCACCAGTAAATCGCAACACAAGTATCCTATGAAAATTCTTTGTATTAATGGTGCTCCAGCAACATGGAAAAAGTACAGTGCTTGATAAAAAGAGTTACAATGATCAGGAACTGACCCTCAATACTTCGAATGAATAAAGTATTTAAACATAATTTGCAAAAAAGATTACAATTAATTCCTCATTGACATGGCTTTCTATTATTAACTTCAAGCTAACAAAAATGAAATAATGCAACCAAAAGAGGTGAATTTGGTGAAGTGATCTGGACATCTGGCATTGCTTTGGTGGAGAACAGTTGCTGAGTAGCCACTATTTGGGTGTTGCGCTAGTGAAGCTGACCTTTTCTTTAATCATGGTATTCACATAATTTATCCCACTGCTCTTCATATGGAATGTAATTTTTGTTGCCTTGCGGTAGATCTCATCTACCTCAGTATACCGAGAAAATGTAGGTTTTACTACAAAAATATGCTTTATCTCATCTTGGATGAAACTGTTGAAATATAGCAACAAGAATATTCCAATCTAATTTGTTCTTAAATTAAATTGTGAATTAAAATTGAATTTAGTCTTAACAGCTACTTGGAAATAACTAATTAGTTTGTTTCAAATTAATTAGTTGGAGAAATTCAAGTTAGAAGTCTTTCTGAAGTCATGCAAGAGTTATCCCGAAAATTTAGGAGATAAGGTCGAGTTGTATTTGAGTTGTAATTAGTTAACTCAGTTTACTGAGTTAAATCCAGTTAAATTAGTTCCAAACTATTTGAGGAAATAATAGAGAGTTAATAATCAGTTGATGCATGCATGCACTCAACTAGTGCTACTCCAGTTAACTGAAGATTCCCTCATCAGAAACTCATGCATGTCTATTCTGAGAAAGACCCAGTTGAGATTAAAGTCAAGGACAGTGTACTATCAGTTGCATGTGCTTTCTTATAAAGAAAACTCATGCATGCAGTCAAGGGATCATTCCTTGAGGATTGTGCAGTTTTGACAGTGTGTGAGAGAGGTCATCCACTTGGTGAGGTGAAGATCATCCACTAGGAACAGCGCAAGGAAACAGGAGATTGGAGGGCAGAGAGTAAGGCTGGAGAGCAACCAAGATTTCATGTGAGCATCTGTGAGTGATCTGAAAATGGGGCTCTTAGGATTCTTGTCTAACTTACAAGAACCTCTCCCACTTCCAAAGCTTTAAATTTTCCCAAGTCTTAATGATTAACCAATGCAGAATTAAGAAATGCTTGAAAATAAGGTGTATGTTGGCATGTGTTTTTAACTATTTATGTGCTTTTAAAACTCAGTTGTTCGTGTTGATATGTAAATACATATGATAATAGACAAATGTAGCAATAAGAAAACACATAAGACAACAATTTAATACGGAGTTCACCCGAAACGCTTGGGCTACGTCTCCTTGAGCTCTAGTCAACTCGACTAGGCTCCCTGGGATTATGGCAATAGTTCTTTTACAAGTTCCACACTCAACGCCAATGTTTTACACAGGAACATTGGGCTCATAACACCATCTTATCCCTTTGCTCTTAGAGCTCTTTAGCTTTCTGGCTCTGGCTCTTGGCTCTGACTCTAGCTCTGGCTCTTTGGCTCGGGCTCTAGTTCTAGCTCTCAGCTCTCACTTTTGGCGCTTGCTCTGGCTCTTGGCTCTGGCTGTGGCTCGTGCCTCTCTGCTTTGGCTCTCTAAGCTCTTTCTCTCGGCCTTTGCATGCCTTTGTGAGTCGCTCAACCTCCAAGCAACTCCAACAACAATATCCTACTGTCAATTGAGCTCTCTGGCTTTTCACTCGACCTCAGAGTGACTCCAAAGACTCTTTGTGCATTCAGATTTTTCTCATTGTTCGCTCTCCTCTCTTCTACTATCCCCTCTATCTCTGTCAGTCTATGGCTTTAAGCCATTTGCTTCCTTACTGTTCGTTTCCGCTTTCAGCTCTCTCGTTCCCTGCCTCTGTCCATTTGAATCCCTTCTTTCAGTTGTTACATCCACTACATCACACCTCACAGGAAAGTGGCCACCTATTCCGTAACGGATAAGTTTTAGGTTCACCGGAAACACTCGATCGTTTGAAACGATCGTTATTTCTGTTTACTCCAATAATGCCTGCGAAACATGAATCTCTGCCAACTCATTGTCCATGTTAGACTTCAAAATCCCGCACAATCTACTTTATGACTTTGTCAAATCCGATCTTTCATTGGTCGCATCTCTGCCATTGAGCTGGAGCCTCCATATCCTACGGTATCCGTCCATATCACGCGGGTAACTTGCGTGACCTTTACTCACGCGATGTGAGTGGTTTTCTCTCTCATCCACTAGACACGTGTCACCTAGTGTATGGAATCACGCAGGACTTGGTCGAACCCACTTACCACCTGAAGTGCTCATGATATCCTGCCGGTTTTGGGGCTGGACCCATCTTCTGATGGAATCAGAAATTCCCGTACGGTTTTATGCCTTTTCCTCGTGATCGAGCACTTGGGGCTTTCCTTCACTGAGGGGGATGCCCTGTGATAAACGATTAGCACTTTAGCACTAATCGCGTATCAGAAAATGCCTCTGCTTTTGGATTTGGACTCCTGATTGCCAATTTGTGCCAGTGCGCGGTTACCATGGGCTAACGGTCTGTGCGCTTTGACCGAGGGTCCTTGTTGTTCCATGTTGACCATAAATTTCCATTGTTTAGAGGTTATTTCTGATAAGCTCGATATCCACAAGAATTTGAACTTCGACATGAGTTTCTTTACAGAGTTTGGGTAACATTAAGAGAGTTTAAGGATCCAATTTGGATCACGCCTTCCCACTAAAATAACTTTTGGTCCACCAAAATACTAATATACTGATCTAGTCAGTAAATGAGAGTAACAACACCCTCTTCTTTCAGCCTCCCTACACTTGCCTTTGCATAGTGCCTCTGAACCACAATCTCTAACCACTTCCCTTCTTGGATGGGTTGGTCGTCTTGGGAAGAACTGTTTTCCTCCTTGACTTCATGCATAACCTCTGCTGTGAAGTTTACAGAAGGTAGTTTGAACTTCTTTACCTTGATCCTTGATCCAAGGTGGCTCAAACGAATGTGAAGTACATCTGCTCCACAAAACATTCATTTGTACTTGTTTGAAAAGCTGCCTACAACAACTGTTAACAACAGCAGGTATATAGACAAAAACTGGATGGACTAACTCCTGCTTCAACAAAGAGACATATTTCACATCTTGTAAACCCTTACTTGTCATATATCTGTATGCAAATGATTGACTAGATAACAAGCCAATAAAACATGCCTTTAAAACAAATGACCCTTCAGGTCAAGCATGTAGAAAAATACCTTTAGGACTCTTTTCCAAAAGATGAAACACTTCATCATTATCTCCATTTTGGATACAAAGATAACTTCTCCCATGCCAACATTACATGCATCTCATGCTCATGCATGTATTCCATCTATCAACTTGCGCTTACGTACACTGTACTTTCGAAGTTGAAATGAAAATATTGTTGCAGCAATAAAGTGAGTTTCCTACTCAACTTTTTTCCATTTACCATTTTGGTAAGATCCTGTAACTTGCATTTATCCCATAAAGAAATGCAAACAGATGCATCAAAGGACATGCAGTCTTAATTGGATAAAAATTCTAACCATTTCTTACCAATCCATTTCAAAGGTCCCTCCTTGGTTTTCATATCAGCATCAATATGTGAATCATCTTGAAACACATCAATCATGGAATCTTTATTTCCATCCCTGCCATTTTCTTTTTCCACCTTCTCCTTCAGCTTTGGTGGAAGCAGTGTTGGATTCAAAGTCCAAGACCTTTCAGCAAGATGCCCTTGCTTATGGCAGTAAGTGCAACACATGTGCATCCTTTTGACAACATGATTTGCCTTGTCCTGTGGACCTTTGGTTGCTTGCTTCTTTTCCTTCAAAATTTTCCTGTATGTGGCCATCTTCTTCCAACATCTAGAAACATAATGGTTATCCAAACCGCAAAAGGAACATGCAATTATTTTTCCAGGCTTTAAAAATTCAAAAGGAATGTGTTCAGAACCAGATTTATACTTTCGTTTTTCACCTTTATTGCCTTCAGGATTAGGTGAAGCAAATGAAGAAGTGGCTCCCTTTGGAACAGCATCACTTTCTTCAAGGCTGTCAGAGTTTCCACAACTCTCTGGTTCAAGTATGTCCTTCTGAACACCTACATCCTGCGAATGATGTTTTGAGCTATTGCATTCCTCCTTAATACAATCCTCACACTTTTGAGGTAGAGGACCTACAATGAAACTCCTTTTTGGAACTGTTTCGATGGCCTTCATGGAAGCTTTGGAACTTTGTCCATAAGACTGTCCATAACCGAGACCCAAACACTTAGGCCTTTCCTTAACCATTATTGGCTCAACAATACCTTTTGCATATTTTCCCAATCCTTTTCCTTCATAGCCCATCTTGGACATTAGCTTGGAACCTATACCTCTAGTATGTTTTTCAAAAGAACCAATATAAGCATTCTTAGAAGAATTTGAAGACAAACTGGAATGGTTTACCT
>APFE031240124.1:14538-25891 GCA_000404065.3 Pinus taeda | reverse complement strand
TAAGCTCTGATACCACCTGATTGAAAATGGGGCTCTTGGATTCTTGTCTAACTTACAAGAACCTCTCCCACTTCCAAAGCTTTAAATTTTCCAAAGTCTTAATGATTAACCAATGCGGAATTAAGAAATGCTTGAAAATAAGGTGTATGTTGGCATGTGTTTTTAACTATTTATGTGCTTATAAAATTCAGTTGTTCATGTTGATATGTAAATACATATGATAATAGACAAATGCAGAAATAAGCAAAACATAAGACATCAATTTAATACGAAGTTCACCCGAAATGCTTGGGATATGTCTCCTTGGGCCCTAGTCAACTCGACTAGGCTCCCTGGGATTATGGCAACAGTTCTTTTACAAGTTCCACACTCAACGCCAATGTTTTACACAGGAAAATTGGGCTCAGAACACCATCCTATCCCTTGGCTCTTGGAGCTCTTCGGCTTTTTGGCTCTCGCTCTTGAATTTGGCTCTGGCTCTTGCTCTAGCTCTGGCTCTTTGGCTCAAGCTCTAGTTCTGGCTCTCAGCTCTCACTTCTGGCGCTCACTCTGGCTCTTGGCTCTGGTTGTGGCTCGTGGCTCTCTTCTCTGGATCTCTAACCTCTTTCTCTCAGCCTTTGCATGCCTCTATGATTCACTCGACCTCCAAGAAACTCCAACAACAATATCCTGCTATCAATTGAGCTCTCTGGCTTTTCACTCGACCTCTGAGTGACTCCAAAGACTCTCTGCGCATTCATCTTTTTCTCGTTTTTCACTCTCCTCTGTTCTTTTATCCCCTTGATCTCTGTCAGTCTGTGGCTTTAAGCCATCTGCTTCCTGATTATTCGTTTTTGCTTTCAACTCTCTTGTTCCCTGCCTCTGTCCATTCGAATCCCTTCTTTCAACTGTTACAATCACTGCATCACACCTCACAGGGAAATGGCCACCTATTCCGTAACAGATAAGTGTCAGGTTCACCGAAAACACTCGAACGTTTGAAATGGCCATTATTTCTATTTACTCCAAGAATGCCCGCGAAACACGAATCTCTGCCAACTCATCGTCCATGTCAGACTTCAAAATCCTGCACAATCTGCTTTATGACTTTGTCAAATCTGGTCATCCATCAGTCGCATCTCCGCCGTTGGTATGGAGCCTCCAGATCCTACGGTCTCCATCCATATCGCGTGGGTAAGTTGCGTGATCTTTACTTGCCCGATGTGAGCGGTTTTCTCTCTCATCCACTAGACACGTGTCACCCAGTGTATGGAATCGCGCAGGACTCGATCGAACCCGGTTACCGCCTGAAGTGCTCGTGATATCCTGCTGGTTTTGGTGCGAGACATGCCTTTTGACGGAATCGGCGATTCCCATATGGTTTTATGCCTTTTCCTCGTGACTAAGTGCTTGGGGCTTTCCTTCACTGAGGGGGATGCCCTACGATATGCGATTAGCGCTTTAGCGCTAATCATGTATCAAAAACTGCCTCTGTTTTTGGATTTGGCCTGCCAATTGCCAATTTATGCTAGTGCACAGTCACCATGGGCTAATAGTCTGCGCGCTTTGACCGAGGGTCCTCATTGTTCCGTGCTGACCACAAATTTCCATTCTTCAAAGGTTATTTCTGATAAGCTCGATATACACAAGACTTTGAACTTCGACATGAGTTTCTTTACAAAGTTTGGGTAACTTTAAGAGAGTTTAAGGATCCAATTCGAATCACGCCTTCCCACTAAAAGAACTTTTGGTCCACCAAAAGACTGATATAATAATCTAAGCAGTAAATGAGAGTAACAACACCCTCTTCTTTCAGCCTCCCTACACTTGCCTTTGCATAGTGCCTCTGAACCACAATCTCTAACCACTCCCCTTCTTGGATGGGTTGGTCGTCTTGGGAAGAAATGTTTTCCTCCTTAACTTCATGCAGAACTTTTGTTGTGAAGTTTACAGAAGGTATTTTGAAATTATTTACCTTGATCCTTGGTCCAAGGTGGCTCAAACGAATGTTAAGTACATCTGCTCCACAAAACTTTCATTTGTACTTGTTTGAAAAGCTGCCAACAACAACTGTTAACAACAGTAGGTATACAAACAACAACTGGATGGACTAAATCCTACTTCAACAAAGAGACATATTTCACATATTGTGAACCCTTCCTTGTTTTTTATCTACATCCAAATGATTGACTAGATAACAAGCCAATAAAACATGCCTTTAAAACAAATGACCCTTCAAGTCAAGCATGTAAAAAAAGACCTTTAGGACTCTTTTCCAAAAGATGAAACACTTCATCATTATCTCCATTTTGGAGACCAAGTTAACTTCTCCCATGCCAACATTACATGCATCTCATGCTCATGCATGCATTCCATCTATCAACTTTCGCTTAAGTGCACTATACTTTCGAAGCTGAAATGAACATATTGTTGCAGCAATAAAGTGAGTTTCCTACTCAACTTCTTTTCATTTACCATTTTGGTAAGATCCTGCAACTTGCATTTATTCCACAAAGAAATGCAAATAGATGCATCAAAGGACATGCAGTCTTAATTGGATAAGAATTCTAACCATTTCTTACCAATTCATTTCAAAGGTCCCTCCTTGGTTTGCACATCAGCATCAATATGTGAATCATCCTGAAACACATCAATCATGGAATCTTTATTTCCATCCCTGCCATTTTCTTTTTCCACCTTCTCCTTCAACTTTGGTGGAAGCAATGTTGGATTCAAAGTCCAACACCCTTCAGCAAGATTCCCTTTCTTATGGTAGTAAGTGCAACACATGTGCATCCTTTTGACAGCATGATTTGCCTTATCCTGTGGACCTTTGGTTGCTTGCTTCTTTTCCTTCAAAAGTTTCCTATATGTGGCCATATTCTTCCAACATCTAGAAACATAATGGTTATCCAAACCACAAAAGGAACATGCAATTATTTTTCCAGGCTTTACAAAATCAAAAGAAATGTGTTTAGAACCAGATTTATACTTGCCTTGTTCACCTTTATTGCCTTCAGGAGTAGGTGAAGCAAATGAAGAAGTGGCTCCCTTTGAAACACCATCACTTTCTTCAAGGTTGTTAGAGTTTCCACAACTCTTTGGTTCAAGTGTGTGCTTCTAAACACCTACATCCTACAAATGATGTTTCGAGCTATTGCATTCCTCCTGAATACAATCCTCACACTTCTGAGGTAGAGGACCTACAATGAAACTCCTTTTTGGAAATATTTCGATGGCCTTCATGGAAGCTTTGGAACTCTCTCCATAAGACTGTCCATAACCAAGACCCAAATACTTAGGCCTTTCCTCAACCATTGTTGGCTCAACAATAGCTTGAGCATAGTTTCCCAATCCTTTTCCTTCATAACCCATCTTGGACATTATCTTGGAACCTATGCCTCTAGTATGTTTTTCAAAAGAACTAATATAAGCATTCTTAGAAGAATTTGAAGACAAACTGGATTGGTTTACCTCTTCTTCAAGCTAATACTTGACCAAGGCTTCTTTGGCAACAAAGAGTTGTGACTCCAACTCATGCATCCTTTTCAAGTTCATATTTGCAATATGAAATTGCCCCTCCATTTCCTGCAATTTGCCAGAAAGCATCTGCTTCTCTTTCTCCAGAGAATTCAACTGCTCTCTAAGTATGATGCTCTTCCTTCCATCCTCATACATTTCTCTTACCTTGTTCATCATGATGAACAAGTCTTGCTTCATGTCTCCATCAAAGGAACTTGTGAAGAAAAAAGAATTCGAGGATTCACTTGTAGAAGTCGTCATTATGCAAATGAACAAAAGAACTTCAAACAAGATTATTAAAGAGCTTATTCAGTAACCTCTTACAACAACCTTCCGTGCTTCAAGGATTGCCCTGAGGTCCTTTGGGATAGAAGAATGCCTTCAGCACTTCTTCCTTCTTGTCCTTCCTAGACTGAGCTATCAATATCTTTCCCTTCACCTCTACAAACTCAAACAATATTCAGTCTGCAACCAAGCATACAATCAATGAGGGAATCAATCCTTGACTGTCCAAAAACCTTTCAGACAAGCAATCTTTGCCCTGCCAATCAAGCACTCTAATACAACTTTATTTGAAGGTGGGGTTAATCAACCTTAAGCTTTGATACCACCTGATCTGAAAATGGGGCTCTTAGGATTCTTATCTAACTTACAATAACCTCTCCCACTTCCAAAGCTTTAAATTTTCCCAAGTCTTAATGATTAACCAATGCGGAATTAAGAAATGCTTGAAAATAAGGTGTATGCTGGCATGTGTTTTTAACTGTTTATGTGCTTTTAAAATTCAGTTGTTCATGCTGATATGTAAATACATATGATAATAGACAAATGCAGCAATAAGCAAACCATAAGACAACAATTTAATATGAAGTTCACCCAAAACACTTGGGCTACGTCTCCTTGAGCTCTCGTCAACTCGACTAAGCTCCCTGGGATTATGGCAACAGTTATTTTACAAGTTCCACACTCAACGCCAATGTTTTACACAGGAACATTGATCTCATAACACCATCTTATCTGTTGGCTATTGGAGCTCTTCGACTTTCTGGCTCTGGCTCTGGCTCTTGCACTTGCTCTGGCTCTTGGCTTTGACTCTAGCTCTTGCTCTGGCTCTTGGCTTTGACTCTAGCTCTGGCTCTTTGGCTCGGGCTCTCATTCTAGCTTTCAGCTCTCACTTCTAGTGCTCGCTCTGGCTCTTGGCTCTAGCTCTCTGCTCTAGCTCTCTAAGCTCTTTCTCTCGGCCTTTGCATGCCTCTGTGAGTTGCTTGACCTCCAAGCAGCTCCAACAACAATAAGATGTTATCAATTGAGCTCTCTGGCTTTTCACTCGACCTCTGAGTGACTCCAAAGACTCTCGACGCATTCAGCTTTTTCTCATTGTTTTCTCTCCTCTCTTCTTTTGTCCCCTATATCTCTTTCAGTCGGTGGCTTTAAGCCATCTACTTCCTGACTGTTCGTTTTTGCTTTCAGCTCTCTCATTCCCTGCCTCTGCCCATTCGAATCCCTTCTTTTGGCTGTTACAGTCACTGCATCACACCTCATAGGGAAATGGCCACCTATTCCATAATGGATAAGTTTCAAGATCACCGGAAACACTCGATCATTTGAAACGACCGTTATATCCGTTTACTCCAAGAATGCCCGCGAAACATGAATCTCTGCCAACTCATCATCCACGTCGGACTTCAAAATCCCACAAATCTGCTTTATGACTTTGTCAAATCTGGTCTTCCATCGGTCGCATGTCTGTCGTTGATTTGGAGCCTCCAGATCCTACGGTCTTTGTCCATATCGCGCAGGTAAATTGTGTGACCTTTACTCATGCAATGTGAGTGGTTTTCTCTCTCATTCACTGAACACGTGTCACCCAGTGTATGGAATCACGCAGGACTCGGTCGAACCCGCTTACCGCCTGAAGTGCTCGTGATATCTTGCCTGTTTTGCCACGGGACCCGCCTTCTGGCAGAATCAGCGATTCCCGTACGGTTTTATGCCTTTTCCTTGTGATCAAGCACTTGGGGCTTTCCTTCACTGAGGGGGATGCCCTGCGATAAAGCGTTAATCGCATATCAAAAACAACCTCTGTTTTTGGATTTGGCCTCCCGATTGCCAATTTGTGCCAGTGCACAGTTGTCATGGGCTAACGGTCTGCATGCTTTGACTGAGGGTCCTAGTTGTTCTGTGCTAACCAGAAATTGCCATTGTTCAGAGGTTATTTCTGATAAGCTCGATATCCACAAGACTTTGAACTTCGGCATGAGTTTCTCTACAGAGTTTGGGTAACTTTAAGCGAGTTTAAGGATCCAATTCGGATCACGCTTTCCCACTAAAAGAACTTTTGTTCCATCAAAAGACTGATATACTAATCTAAGCAGTAAATGAGAGTAACAACACCCTCTTCTTTCAGCCTCCCTACACTTGCCTTTGCATAGTGCCTCTGAACCACAATCTCTAACCACTTCCCTTCTTGGATGGGTTGGTTGTCTTGGAAAGAACTGTTTTCCTCCTTGACTTCATGCAGAACTTTTGCTGTGAAGTTTATAGAAGGTAGTTTGAACTTCTTTACCTTGATCCTTGATCCAAGGTAACTCAAACGAATGTGAAGTACATCTGCTCCACAAAACTTTCATTTGTACCTATTTGAAAAGCTACCAACAACAGTTGTTAACAACAGCAGGTATACAGACAACAACTAGATGGACTAACTCCTCCTTCAACAAAGAGACATATTTCACATCTTGTGAACCCTTCCTTGTCTTATATCTACATGCAAATGATTGACTAGATAACAAGCGAATAAAACATGCCTTTAAAACAAATGACCCTTCAGAACAAGCATGTAGAAAAATACCTTTAGGGCTCTCTTCCAAAAGATGAAACACTTCATCAGTATCTCCATTTTGGAGACCAAGTTAAATTCTCCCAAGCCAACATTATATGCATCTCATGCTCATGCATGCATTCCATATATCAACTTTCGCTTAAGTACATTGTACTTTCGAAGCTGAAATGAACATATTGTTGCAGCAATAAAGTGAGTTTCCCACTCAACTTCTTTACATTTACCATTTTGGTAAGATCCTACGGCTTGCATTTATTCCACAAAGAAATGCAAACAGATGCATCAAAGGACATGCAGTCTTAATTGGATAAGAATTCTAACCATTTCTTACGAATCCATTTCAAAGGTACCTCCTTGGTTTGCACATCAGCATCAATATGTGAATCATCCTAAAACACATCAATCATGGAATCTTTATTTCCATCCCTGCTATTTTCTTTTTCCACCTTCTCCTTCAGCTTTGGTGGAAGCAATGCTGGATTCAAAGTCCAACACCTTTCAGCAAGATGCCCTTGCTTATGGAAGTAAGTGCAACACATGTGCATCCTTTTGATAGCATGATTTGCCTTGTTCGGTGGACCTTTGGTTGCTTGCTTCTTTTCCTTCAAAAGTTTCCTGTATGTGGCCATATTCTTCCAACATATAGAAACCTAATGGTTATCCAAACCACAAAAGGAACATGCAATTCCTTTTCCAGGCTTTACAAAATCAGAAGGAATGTGTTTAGAACCAGATGTATACTTGCCTTTTTCACCTTTATTGCCTTCAGAAGTAGGTGAAGCAAATGAAGAAGTGGCTCCCTTTGGAAGACCATCACTTTCTTCAAGGCTGTTAGAGTTTCCACAACTCTCTGGTTCAAGTGTGTGCTTCTGAACACTTGCATCCTGCGAATAATGTTTCGAGCTATTGCATTCCTCCTAAATACAATCTCACACTTCTAAGATAGAGGACCTGCAATGAAACTCTTTTTTGGAACTTTTGTGATGGCCTTCATGGAAGCTTTGGAACACTCTCCATAAGATTGTCCATAACCGAGACCCAAATACTTAAGCCTTTCCTCAACCATTATTGGCTCAACAATACCTTGTGCATATTTTCCCAATCCTTTTCCTTCATAGCCCATCTTGGACATTAGCTTGGAACTTATGCCTCTAGTGTGTTTTTCAAAAGAACCAATATAAGCATTCTTAGAAGAATTTGAAGACAAACTGGAATTGTTTACCTCTTCTTCAAGTTGATACTTGACCAAGGCTTCTTTGGCAACAAAGAGTTGTGACTCCAACTCATGCATCCTTTTCAGGTTCATATTTGCAATATGAAGTTTCCTCTCCATTTCCTGCAATTTACCAGAAAGCATCTGCTTCTCTTCCTCCACAGAATTCAACTGTTCTCTAAGTATGTTGCTCTTCCTTCCATCCTCATACATTTCTCTTACCTTGTTCATCATGATGAACAAGTCTTGCTTCATGTCTCCATCAAAGGAACTTGTGAAGAAAGAAGAATTTGAGGATTCACTTGTAGAAGTCGTCATTATGCAAATGAACAAAAGAACTTCAAACAAGATTTTTAAAGAGCTTATTCAGTAACCTCTTACAACAAAATTTTGTGCTTCAAGGATTGCTCTGAGTTCCTCTAGGATAGAATAACGCCTTCAACCCTTCTTCCTTCTTGTCCTTCCTAGACTGAGCTATGAATAGATTTCCCTTCACCTCAGCAAACTCAAACAATAGTCAGTCTGCAACCAAGCATACAATCAATGAGACAATCAATCCTTGACTGTTCAAAAACCTTTCAGACAAGCAATCTTTTCCCTGTCAATCAAGCACTCTAATACAACTTTCTTTGAAGGTGGCGTTAATCAACCTTAAGCTTTGATACCACCTGATCTGAAAATGGGGCTCTTAGGATTCTTGTCTAACTTACAAGAACCTCTCCCACTTCCAAAGCTTTAAATTTTCCAAATTCTTAATGATTAACCAATGCGGAATTAAGAAATGCTTGAAAATAAGGTGTATGTTGGCATGCGTTTTTAACTGTTTATATGCTTTTAAAATTTGGTTGTTCATGCTGATATGTAAATACATATGATAATAGACAAATGCAGTAATAAGGAAACCATAAGACAGCAATTTAATACGAAGTTCACCTGAAACACTTGGGCTACGTCTCCTTGAGCTCTAGTCAACTTGACTAGCTCCCTAGGATTATGGCAATAGTTCTTTTACAATTTCCACACTCAACACCAATGTTTTACACAGGAATATTGGGCTCAGAACACCATCTTATCCCTTGGCTCTTGGTGCTCTTCAGCTTTCTGGCTCTGGCTCTTAGCTTTGGCTCTGGCTCTTGCTCTGGCTCTTGGTTTTGACTCTAGCTCTGGCTCTTTGGCTCAAGCTCTGGTTCTGGCTCTCAGCTCTCGCTTCTGGCGCTCGCTCTGGCTCTTGGCTCTGGCTGTGGCTCATGGCTCTCTGCTCTGGCTCTCTAAGCTCTTTCTCTCAGCCTTTGCATGCCTCTGTGAGTCACTCGACCTCTAAGCAACTCCAACAACAATATCCTGTTGTCAATTGAGCTCTCTGGCTTTTCACTCGACCTCTTAGTGACTCGAAAGACTCTTTGCGCATTTAGATTTTTCTCGTTGTTCGCTCTCCTCTCTTCTTCTGTCCCCTCTATCTCTGTCAGTCTGTGGCTTTAAGCCATCTGCTTCTTGACTATTCATTTTCGCTTTCAGATCTCTCGTTCCCTACCTCTATCCATTCGAATCCCTTCTTTCAGCTGTTACAGTCACTGCATCACACCTCACAGGGAACTAGCCACCTATTTCGTAACGGATAAGTGTTAGGTTCACCGCAAACACTCGATCGTTTGAAACGGTCATTATTTCTGTTTACTCCAAGAATTCCCGTGAAACACGAATCTCTACCAAATCATCGTCCATGTCGGACTTCAAAATCCCGCATAATCTGCTTTATGACTTTGTCAAATATGGTCATCCATCGGTTGCATCTCCGCTATTGATCTGGAGCCTCCAGATCCTAGGGTCTCCGTCCATATTGCGCGGGTAAGTTGCATGACCTTTACCCGCACAATTTAAGCGGTTTTCTCTCTCATCTGCTAGACACGTGTCACCCAGTGTATGGAATCCCGCAGGACTCAGTCAAACACGCTTAGTGCCTGAAGTGCTCGTGATATCCTTCCAATTTTGGTGCACCTGCCTTTTGACAGAATTGGCGATTCCCATATGGTTTTATGCCTTTTCCTTGTGACCGAGCACTTGGGGCTTTCCTTCACTGAGGGGGATGCCCTGCGATACGCGCTAATCGTGTATGAGAAATTGCCTTTGTTTTTGGATTTGGCCTCCCAGTGCATGGTCACCATGGGCGAACAGTCTGCACACTTTGACCGAGGGTCCTCGTTGTTCTGTGCTAACCACAAATTTCCATTGTTCAGAGGTTATTTCTGATAAGCTCGATATCCACAAGACTTTGAACTTGGGCATGAGTTTCTTTACAAATTTTGGGTAGCTTTAAGAGAGTTTAAGGATCCAATTTAGATCAGTGAGGATTGTACTGAGAGCTGGCTAGATGTGAGAGCTAAGGCTTTGTATAATTCCTATGTATTTCCACCTTGTATGATAATACAGATAGTGGGGTTTTTAGCTGAGGCTTTCCCCAAAGTATTTTCATGTGTATTGTGCGATTAATTCTTCTTCTTCGAGTTATATGTGTTCATCTCAATCTTTAAGCTTCCGCAAATTGATAGTAGAAGTAGGTTATAGTATTTTGCTTTGATTTATATTGCATTATCGGGTTAACCTACATCAGATTTTCTACATGATCTCAAAGCGAGATTTGTAGAGAATTTCTACATCGTATTAGAGTTGTGAAAAGTATACTAAGAAGAGAATTTGAAGTTTGAAGTTCGGGGTTGCAGGTGCAAATCGAATTCTTATCATACTTCAAGGTTGGCCAATGGTGTTCTATGGCTTGAGACTCAAGTATGCCTTGGAAGGTAGCTCAAATTAGATAGCATGGAAAGATAGAATGGAGGTTGTATTAGAAGACAATGGCTTGAAGGATTTGATTGATTAAGAAATCCCAAAGCCAGCTTCAACTAATGCACAAGAGTTGGCGGAGTGGAAGAAGTGTGTGGCGAAGGCGAGATGGATCATCCTTAAGGGAGTTCGAGACCACATTGTCTCGAGTCTCCATGGGAAGGATACTCCATTTTCAATGTGGAAGACATTGAAGGACCTCTACCAGAACAGTAGCGACCATAGGAAATTGGCGCTCAAGGATAAGCTTCGAAGAATCAAGATGGAGAAGGGCGATACTATTTCCACATATCTGAACAACCTCACCACTTGTAGAGATGAGCTTGGAAGTGTGGGAATAACTACTGCTGATGATGATATGGTGAGCCTCTCTCTCCTTGGCCTTCCAAAGAGTTGGAATAGCTACCAAGACTCTATGAATGGAAGGGAGAAATTGTCGGATTGGGAATGACTGTGGTAAGATCTCATGCAGGAGGATATCAAGAGGAGCACACAAGATGGTTCTTCATCCATGAATGATGATGAAGAAAATATGGCCTTAGCAAGTAAGGTAAGGAAAGGGAAGGGGAAGGCTTCCCATTCCAAATCAAATTCTTCTCATGGAGGGAAGAAGGGTGACAAGTCTAAAGTAAGATGCTTTAATTGTCACGAGATGGGACATTATGCAACTAATTGCCCATCTAAGAAGTCCAAGAAGGGATCCTCGGAAGGATCAGAGGGTGAGGCATTAGCCTCTCAGTTTAAAATGGACTTTACCCTCATCACATGCATGATGTCATCGATGATGGGTTGTGTCTGGTATCTTGACAATGGAGCCTCAGTCCACATGACCGGTGATAAAAGTTTATTCAGTGCCTTGGAGGAGAAAGACCTCAAGATGTGCATAGAGATGGGTGACGATGGAAGGTATAGTGTTTCAGGAGTGGGCACGATTGCTTTTCAGAGGGAGCATGGAGCTC